>CM038707.1:137500-170000 GCA_021613375.1 Megaleporinus macrocephalus | reverse complement strand
CACACATTTACCCACACACACACACCTCTACTTGCACACAGACACACAGACACAGACACATCTAGTCACACACACACACACACACACACACACACACATCTAACCACACACAGAAACACACACACACACACACACAGTGTGTACTTAGTGAGAGTTATTTTAGGAGCTGTACTGAACTGACTAAGCACTGCACTGAACTGACTGATGCTGTACTGAACTGACTGATGCTGTACTGAGTGCTGTACTGAACTGACTGATGCTGTACTGAGCTGACTGATGCTTTACCGAGCTGACTGATGCTGTACTGACCTGAGTGCTGTACTGACCTGAGTGCTGTACTGAACTGACTGATGCTGTACTGACCTGAGTGCTGTACTGAACTGACTGATGCTGTACTGACCTGAGTGCTGTACTGAACTGACTGATGCTGTACTGACCTGAGTGCTGTACTGAACTGACTGATGCTGTACTGACCTGAGTGCTGTACTGAACTGACTGATGCTGTACTGACCTGAGTGCTGTACTGACCTGAGTGCTGTACTGACCTGAGTGCTGTACTGACCTGACTGATGCTGTACTGACCTGAGTGCTGTACTGACCTGAGTGCTGTACTGACCTGAGTGCTGTAACTGAACTGACCGATGCTGTACTGAACTGACTGATGCTGTACTGAACTGACTGATGCTGTACTGACCTGAGCGCTGTACTGAACTGACTGATGCTGTACTGACCTGACTGATGCTGTACTGAACTGACTGATGCTGTACTGACCTGACTGATGCTGTACTGAACTGACTGATGCTGTACTGAACTGACTGATGCTGTACCGAGCTGAGTGCTGTACTGAACTGACTGATGCTGTACTGACCTGACTGATGCTGTACTGAACTGACTGATGCTGTACTGAACTGACTGATGCTGTACTGACCTGAGTGCTGTACTGAACTGACTGCTGTACTGAACTGACTGATGCTGTACTGAGCTGACTGATGCTGTACCGAGCTGACTGATGCTGTACTGACCTGAGTGCTGTACTGAACTGACCTGAGTGCTGTACTGAACTGACTGATGCTGTACTGAACTGACTGATGCTGTACTGAACTGAGTGCTGTACTGAACTGACTGATGCTGTACTGACCTGAGTGCTGTACTGAACTGACTGATGCTGTACTGACCTGACTGATGCTGTACTGAATGACTGATGCTGTACTGACCTGACTGATGCTGTACTGAACTGACTGATGCTGTACTGACCTGACTGATGCTGTACTGAACTGACTGATGCTGTACTGACCTGACTGATGCTGTACTGACCTGACTGATGCTGTACTGACCCTGACTGATGCTGTACTGAACTGACTGATGCTGTACTGAACTGACTGATGCCTGTACTGACCCTGAGTGCTGTACTGAACTGACTGATGCTGTACTGACCTGAGTGCTGTACTGAACTGACTGATGCTGTACTGACCTGAGTGCTGTACTGAACTGACTGATGCTGTACTGACCTGAGCGCTGTACTGAACTGACTGATGCTGTACTGACCTGACTGATGCTGTACTGAACTGACTGATGCTGTATTGACCTGAGTGCTGTACTGAACTGACTGATGCTGTATTGACCTGAGTGCTGTACTGAACTGACTGATGCTGTACTGACCTGACTGATGCTGTACTGAACTGACTGATGCTGTACTGACCTGACTGATGCTGTACTGAACTGACTGATGCTGTACTGAACTGACTGATGCTGTACTGACCTGAGCGCTGTACTGAACTGACTGATGCTGTACTGACCTGACTGATGCTGTACTGAACTGACTGATGCTGTACTGACCTGACTGATGCTGTACTGAACTGATGATGCTGTACTGAACTGACTGATGCTGTACCGAGCTGAGTGCTGTACTGAACTGACTGATGCTGTACTGACCTGACTGATGCTGTACTGAACTGACTGATGCTGTACTGAACTGACTGATGCTGTACTGACCTGAGTGCTGTACTGAACTGACTGCTGTACTGAACTGACTGATGCTGTACTGAGCTGACTGATGCTGTACCGAGCTGACTGATGCTGTACTGACCTGAGTGCTGTACTGAACTGACCTGAGTGCTGTACTGAACTGACTGATGCTGTACTGAACTGACTGATGCTGTACTGAACTGAGTGCTGTACTGAACTGACTGATGCTGTACTGACCTGAGTGCTGTACTGAACTGACTGATGCTGTACTGACCTGACTGATGCTGTACTGAACTGACTGATGCTGTACTGACCTGACTGATGCTGTACTGAACTGACTGATGCTGTACTGACCTGACTGATGCTGTACTGAACTGACTGATGCTGTACTGACCTGACTGATGCTGTACTGACCTGACTGATGCTGTACTGACCTGACTGATGCTGTACTGAACTGACTGATGCTGTACTGAACTGACTGATGCTGTACTGACCTGAGTGCTGTACTGAACTGACTGATGCTGTACTGACCTGAGTGCTGTACTGAACTGACTGATGCTGTACTGACCTGAGTGCTGTACTGAACTGACTGATGCTGTACTGACCTGAGCGCTGTACTGAACTGACTGATGCTGTACTGACCTGACTGATGCTGTACTGAACTGACTGATGCTGTATTGACCTGAGTGCTGTACTGAACTGACTGATGCTGTACTGACCTGAGTGCTGTACTGAACTGACTGATGCTGTACTGACCTGAGTGCTGTACTGAACTGACTGATGCTGTACTGACCTGAGTGCTGTACTGAACTGACTGATGCTGTACTGACCTGAGTGCTGTACTGAACTGACTGATGCTGTACTGAACTGACTGATGCTGTACTGACCTGAGCGCTGTACTGAACTGACTGATGCTGTACTGACCTGACTGATGCTGTACTGAACTGACTGATGCTGTACTGACCTGAGTGCTGTACTGAACTGACTGATGCTGTACTGACCTGACTGCTGATCTTTTTGGTGAAGCTGTTCCGTGACTCTGCTCCGTTTTCTGTCTCGCAGGTTCAGGGATCCCTGAAACACCAGCACAGACACACCACTGCTCACTCTTCCCCCGTCCCCTCCACTCCCGCCTCCGAGCACCCCCCAGGGCCGTTGTCATACGGCAGAGGCCCCGCCTCCTATAGGAACCGCCGCTACCGCACCTCCTCCCGCTCGCGTGCTCAGAACGCTCCGTGTACACAGGCTTCGCAGACGTCCCTACCACTGCTGTGTGAACAGGAGGACCTGGAGGACGTCCGGGACGGTCCAGAAGACGGAATTCCCGGATGGTTGGAACGCTCGCGCTCCACGTTCTCGCTGCCCACTGAAGGGTTCGGTTCCGCGTGCCCCTCACCTGCTGCCCCTCGGCCCCGGAGCCTGTCCTCGTTTGCCGCTCCTGTGTTCCGCGTCAACGTGGACGCGCTAGTGGGAGCCGAGGAGACGGACGTGGACACCGGCCAGGCCGTGAACAGCAGCTCCGTAGATCTGACCGTGGTTTCGGCTTACTCACGCCCGCAGACCAAAGCTCACATCCCGCGGCCTGTCTCGGCCCCCCCACAGGACAGGGGTCCCGACTTCACAGCGCTGTCCGACAACCACACCTACCTGTCCCTGAAACGACCGGTCCCATCCAGAACCAGCAGCGCCTCTTCAAGGAGCGAGTCCGTTCACGAGTCTTTCCCCAAACACGCCAGCACCTCGGCCCGAGTCCAGGAGGCAGGGGACGCTGGACCACCTCAGAGCAACGGGACGCAACGGACGGACCCCCGCAGAGTCGCGCCGGAGGAGGAGGAGCAGGAGTTCTACATCTGATGCACAGTCACTGCTGGAGATCATGAAGAAGGTGGTGGATCTGGTTCTGCTAAACCCGCAGTACCCTCTGGACTCAGGACCCAATTTCAAAATCCCAAAACTTACAACCTGGAAGAACAAGTCCAGGTTCAGACTGACCAGCTCCGTCGGCAGGTCCGGACCACCCACCCCGGGACACATCTCCATTTAACACTGTTATTCACTCTGATCCAGACTCACAGGTCACCTGTACACAGGTAGGTGAAGGTAGGAGTGCTATGTAACACACTACACTATACAATAGTGAGATTACACACACAGATTAGTGAACACTAACTGAACACCTGATGTAGAACTTCCTAGAAAGCGTGTCAGGAGTACTGGACTGTTTCACGTTAAATACCTTTCACCTTCAAACTACACTACCAGCCACGCCCCCTAGCTGCTTCTTCTGTGTACTACATTAATAGTGATATTAGTGAATAAGTGTGAGGAGATCAGAACTATAGAATAGTCGGTATGGAATTATTACTGGAGCAGAATTAAACATCTGGTTGTGTTTAAAGAATGTTTAGAGGGTCTTTTAGAAATGAGCTCATTTGCTCTGATGCAGGTTTACATACTTTGAACATTCTGACCAGCAGCTTCATGAGGAGCACATGAGCTGCTTCTCTAACAGGACTGAAGAAGATAGTGTAGATGCTGAGATCTTGTTCTGATAAACAGGTTTGGTGGTTTTATAGCTCTTATAAAAATATACATTCTCATTTTTACATTTAAATACAGACAAATGTTTGATTTAGTAATATTTGTGTACATGGGCTCCAACGTCACTGTTTACACTCGTCTCTCAACACACTCACATCTAAACGTTTGTGTTCATGTGGGAAATGAAAGTGTAGTGTGTTTTTGATACTGATCTACGGTCAGCTCACATAGACAGCGTTAAAGAGCTACATTTTTATTGTACTAGAAATAATTAGTCATAATTAAATATCAGTGTATTTTCAGTCGTATCAACTGCTGACCGACCGTTTTCCACAAATCCAACATCATGAATCTGCTCCACCCCCGAACCAACAGATCACAGCTAACCAGACGCAGGAACACCAACACAAAGCACCAAACACTACTGGAGCTCTATCAGCGCCCCCCTGTGGAGAACCCTTAGTTTACTAAACATAAGTAAGAGTAAGAAAGTGAGTCAGAGAGAGTGAGTCAGGATGAGAGTGAGGGAGAGAGTGAGGGCTAGAAAGACTGAGTGAGAGTGAGTAAGAAAGCGAGTCAGAGAGAGTGAGTCAGGATCAGAGTGAGGGAGTGAGTGAGAGCTAGAAAGACTGAGTGAGACTGAGTAAGAAAGTGAGTCAGAGAGAGTGAGTTAGAGTGAAAGTGAGGGAGAGAGTGAGAGCTAGAGAGACTGAGTGAGAGTGAGTAAGAAAGTGAGTCAGAGAGAGTGAGTCAGGATGAGAGTGAGGGAGTGAGTGAGAGCTAGAAAGACTGAGACTGAGTGAGAGTTACTGAGAGCTAGAGAGAGTGAGTAAGAAAGTGAGTCAGAGAGAGTGAGTTAGAGTGAGAGAGAGTTAGAATCTTTCAGGTGCTGTAGATGTAGAGATGCACTAAAACCTGCAGCGTGAACAGAAGCTGAACTGCTAACTGGAAACGTCTCCAGAGTGAAGTGGTTTATCTTCCTGGTGACTGGCGTGCACACGGTGAGCAGGCCTAGTGAACCAGTGAACCAGTACTCGTGACATTTCAGTACTGAACTAGAGCTGAACCTCAGAGCTGAACGCCAGTAACAGAGTTTGGTTCTGCTGCAGTGCGTTTAGCTACTTTATCAGGATGAAGGTTCAGGTTACCGTGTGAGCGGAGATCTCTACAGTGACTGATCTTAACACATTCTTATTAGTTTTACATACGTTCCTCTAACGTTTCTGTAGAACACAGACACGACTGTATTAGCAGTGAATGTTACTGTAAGTGTGAATAAACTAGAACACGTACAGATTTAATAAGAACCGCTGAGTCGCAGGTCGTGTAGACACTGTCAGTCTTTCTGAGATCTTCCCAGAGACCAGGACACGAGGAGGAGGTCTGATCTGATCTGGGATCAGTAATAATAAGAGGGAAACAACACCGCGAGAGTTTTGAGAGACTAAATGTTGGGAATATATATATATATATATATATATATATATATATATATAGTAATCTATAGTTCTCCAGATAAACAAACTGTAAAAAATAAATGTCTTTACAAAAACCTGTTTGTGGGAAATGAATATGTTTGTTATTATCAGATCACTATTCTGGTGAGATATTCATGAGACGACGCTACATGATAAAATACAGTGTGAGGCAGAAACACCATAACAACCAAAACCACCGTAACAAACAGAAGCATTGAGTTTCAACAGAACAGAAATAATTTCTACTTTATTTTAATCCTCTTCAGATTTTATAGATCTACACGCTTCAGGCAGCTTTTAGAGGTGGTTCCATTCACCACCACTGTGAACAGTTCTGACTGTCTCTACACGGTGAGTCAGAAGTCTCAGGACACCCTTCTTTCAGAAATGAATACCTGAGCTATCTCTTAGGCTATGTCCATCTTGAAAGCTGCCATATTGGATCCAGGTCAAGTTTTTCCCAATGGGAAGGTGGTCATGCAGTAGATCAAAGACCACCAGAACTGTCTTAGAAATTGATTTGATGTAATCAGATTTGTAATATCTCTTGTGGTTCAAACATTATCAACACAGAAAGTTACAACAACAACCACATTGAACATGTTCACCACACTGAACACAGATCTGAACCAGTTCAGCACCAGGGACAGCTCACTGGACATGCTGTTCGATGTGGTTGTTGTTGCTGGAGTATTCCGATACATAACTTTCCCTTCTGAAGTAAAAGGATGTCCTGAACCTCTCACTCTGCAGAGACAGTCTCACACCGAACCTCTCTAAACGACTCTGTTTACATGTGAACTGATGAATTACGTGAAGATCAGTGAAGCTCTCCTAATATCATATACATAACTCACACCTTTAAACCCAAATTCTCACAACTGAGTAAGTACAGGTCTTAAGGGCTCAGAGCAAAGACGCACGGGAATAACGAGGACGAGAGAGAAAAAACAAATAGATGTTAAATGTTCAACTTTTAATAGACAAAGAGGGAGAAACTGGAGAGTGACTAATTTAAATGCTGTAAAAAAGCATCAGAACTGGAACTCTATACAGAGTAAAAACACACGTTACTATTTAAGACAAGAGAAACTCCTCACTGCTCCACCCACACGAGGAACGGGGAGGTCATCCTAATCAGAACTTACAGGACACGGTCCTGGAATCTGGACTTCCCTGCACGTTTCTCACCGAGACGTAGAAGCAGCGGCGAAGGAAGAAGCTCAATCTGGTTCAAACCGAGGCTGATTACACAAACAGGTATCAACTCATGCAGAAGGAAAGTGCTACTTAAAACCTGGAGTCTGGACTTAATTACAGAGATCAGGACAGCAGGACTGACCTGGCAGGTCTGCAGCACTGTCGCCCACTACTGCCCCCTGCAGTCCGTATATTTTAATGATTCAATAAGATTTACGTCTAGCGCTCCTGATACATTCCCAGCTAATATCTCTCCAGCACCATCACACACACAAACAAACAGACCAACACGGAGAAAACAGAGTCGCTTTAGAGTTAGCCCACTTTGGTCACCCCCCACCCCCCCCCGGCACACGGCTGACAGGGAGGGATTCACAGCCATCAAACAACAGAAAAGCAAGCAAAACATGAGGAAGTACTTCAGGAACGACGTCGGGTATCAGAGCTGCCCACACTCTGCGACTGTTACGGTCTTACTGGGTTTGCCACTCTTCGAGCCGAGCTCACCCATTCGCTTCACCACGTCCATCCCCTCCCTGATGAAGCCGAACGCAACGTGCTTGAAGTCCAAGTGCTCGGCCTTTTTGAGGGTGATGAAAAACTGGGAGTTGTTGGTGTCTCTGCCCCGATTGGCCATGGACAGAAGGCCTGGTCCAGTGTGCCGTACATCGAAGTTCTCATCCTCAAACTTGCCCCCGTAGATGGACTTTCCACCCGTACCGTCCTTGTTGGTAATATCGCCGCCCTAACACGGAAACCACAACACGCTTCAACATGGAGCGGAGCATTTGTTCATCACTACTGTTAAAGATTCATTTCTAATTTATATCAAAGTGGATAAAATTAATTATTGAAAATAAGTACAGAAGTGAAGCAACAGCTCAACACGAGACAAGAAATTAAGCAGCTTCAATAACAAACACAGATCAGCCATAACATTAAACCACCGCCTCATATCTACACCGTCCAGTTCATCAGCTCCACTGACCACACAGGAGCTCTTCCTAGTTATACACTCAGTGTCACTGCAGTGCTGAGAATGACCCACCTGCCTAATAGTATCTGCTCTGTGGTGGTCCTGTGGGGGTCCTGATCATTAAAGAACAGAGTAATAAAGTATACAGAGAATCAGATGAACTACAGCCTGTAAGTGGAGGTCCTGTATGGTCAGTGGAGCTGATACAGTGGACAGTGAGTGTAGGTCCTGTATGGTCAGTGGAGCTGATACAGTGGACAGTGGGTGGAGGTCCTGTATGGTCAGTGGAGCTGATACAGTGGACAGTGAGTGGAGGTCCTGTATGGTCAGTGGAGCTGATACAGTGGACAGTGAGTGGAGGTCCTGTATGGTCAGTGGAGCTGATACAGTGGACAGTGGGTGGATGTCCTGTATGGTCAGTGGAGCTGATACAGTGGACAGTGGGTGGAGATATAGGAAGGTGGTTCAACGTTATGGCTGTGTTTAGACCTGAAATATAAATAGTTCCTCACCTGACACATGAAATCTGGAATTATCCTGTGGAAAAGGGAATCGCGGAAGCCGAAGCCCTTCTCTCCAGTACACAGAGCTCGGAAGTTCTCCGCAGTTTTAGGAACGATGTGAGCAAAAAGTTCCATAGTGATCTTGCCAATGACCTCACCGTCAGCAGCCACAGTGAAGAACACCACGGGGTTGCTCGGTCTAGAAAGTTCCGTGATTCTGGAAGACTGGGAGACGTCTGACTGATTTATGCGACTTTGACATTCCTGAAAGGCTTCCTTGAAGGACTCTGCAAGCTCTGGGGTTTTGAATTTGGCAGCAAGCTGCTCCACCTTCGCATCTCCTTCTGTTAAACAAAGAAACACAGGAGGAACAGAAGTTGAGATAAACATCTAGTTAAGAAATGTAACATGGCAACAACAACAACTACTGCTGCTGCTGCTGCTGCTTAGTTAATTATGATACTGTCAGTGACTGATCTTTGTTTCATTACTGCTACAGTTATATCACACTCGGACAAAATAAATAAATAAATAAATAAATAAATAAATAAATTAATTAATTAATTAAAAAAATACCTGCATAGTCGGTAGCTGTCCAGACCAGAGCGTTGGCAGAGGTGTTCATTGGTTTCAGATCCATGGTCTTAGTGATAGTGTGGTTTGCACACACCTTTAACACCTGCTCGCGTCTCATCAGCACACGGTAGCACTTCTTTATGGGATGGAAAAGGATTTTAATGTCACCGACTCCGCGTTCCTTCCACTGGTTCAAATCACGGTCCCACCGGAAAAGCTTTGTCCTCTCTTTGAAGATGATCTCCTCGTCCTCCTCACCAGACTTCACCTGCACCTGGAAACGAGGTAATCACTGCGAGGTAATCATTTGTTCTGTAATTAGTATATTCACCTGTTTCTCAAATTAGCTGCATCAACAGCCAGACTAGTAAACACTGTTCACTGAGCAAACTCCATCACTCCATCCCAAAAGCCTGGTTCTGCTAAATGAGCTGGCTGGTTAGCTCAGGTGTGTTAGGAACAGGGAGAACACTAAAACGTGCAGTGGACCTTCAGGACCAGCACCGACGAACACTGTTCTGAACTGAAGCGGCCCAAATTCTAACATGATGTTAAAGTGTGGCTGTTAATTCTCAGACTTTATCATCACTAGAAACAAAGCCTGTTGTGGTCATCTGTGAAGTTTTCAGTTTAAGTATTCTGGAGATTAGGAATCGGACTGATGTGCTAAAATCAACTACAGCTTTTATCTGCAGGAACACAGACGGGAGTTTAACTGGAGAAAAGCTGAACATCGTCTCTGATTATAGTCCAGTCCGACTGGAGACCATTAAATAATGAACGTACCTCTGGTAGATGAACAATAGGCTCAAAATGAATGTCTGCGTTGTTAGGAGCTTCATCATCACTGCCCTCCTCATCATCCTCATTCCGTGTCGTGTTTGCGTTGCTGCTGAAGACCGCCGCTCCGGCGTTCGCCCAGGAGAAGTTAGAATCTACAGAAGAACGTAGAGAACTAAATGTGTGTGTAGTAGGAGAAACGATTATAACGGTAAACTAAAGAGAACCGGTACAGCTCACCATAAACTCCCTGGTTCAGAGCTACAGGTACAAGATTCTAATTAAAAATACAGTTGGCCTGTCTGATTATCTGAAAAACATTAGACTGACTTTTTCTAATCTATAACGAGGCGTGTTCTTAGTCTGTGGTAACAGCAAAACATGCAGCTGATTTGTGTGTCCATAGTTTTACGTTACTGTGTTTTGTTAAGAACTGTTTTTGTGTACTCCCTGTGGACGGACGGACACACAGCCTTTATTTTACTACTCTGAGTGAAATACTGATTTCCAGAACAGAACTTGTTGGTTTCCTTTAAAATAAAAGTAAACGCACAACCAATCCTATAAAGCAGAATTTCAGTGAGACCTAAAATTAACATAACATCAAATTTTTGTCCTTAAAAAAAACCAATTGTAGTAAATACTGACCTTGTGTTCCAAACGTGAATTCAACCGAACTCTTTGCTAAGTCTGCAAATGAAAATCCCCCCGTAGTGTTGAATGTAAACGTAGGAGTGGGATCTGTGGTGGGAACAAACACGGCGGTCAGTCAGCACCGGCGTCAGTGTAAATAAATAATCACAGTGAGTGACAGGACAGGTGTACTGTGAAGTAGTTTACAGACCTGAAGTGTAAAACTGCTTACCGTGGCTGGTACTTGAGGAAGTTGGTGGTTCTGCTTCATGGTTCTTGGTGGAGAGATCAATAGGACAGCCACTGTCTGCTGTCTGGTCTACCGGAGCACCGCTGGTCTCAGCGCTGGGGTCTCTGCTGTTAGTGGGGCCGTCATTATTGGGTGGTCCCTTCTGGCTGTTTATTTCACACTGAAACACAGATAGCAGGCCAACCTGGATTATATAACATTACATTTGGTGGAAATCAAATTGAAACTTCTCGCAGGTGGGGAGGGGATTACGATACTCACGGACTGACTAAATTAATTTATTTAACTTGCTGTTTATAAAAACAAAGAAATAATAATAATAATAATAAGAAGAAGAAGAAGAAGAAGAATAATCCTACTGAAAATAAAGTTTCTTATCCTCCTAATGTAACTTTATGATCCTGTTTAACTCCTCGGTTCCACTGACCTGAGCTTGCTGCACCTTCCGTAGCTCAGTTCCAAAATCCTCTGGTCTATCAGGCTCAGTGTCGGTATCACTACCGGCCCCACAAAAGAAGGTGGGAGGGAGCTGAAGCCTTTTGGCTCTCCTCTCCTCCTCCAGCGTCGGTTTCTTCTCCCAAACCAGCACACAGTCGGGGTCTTTCGCCCCTTCACTGGCCTGAGCTGCAGCGGGGGGTGAAGAACATTATGTGCACACAACTGCATTGTTTTTAAATTTAAGATATTTAAACTAAAACAAAATATGTCATGAAAGGAACTGGACTCCAGTAGCACCATCATATATTCTCAGATCTAATCAAGAGCCAACGTTTTGTTACAGGTGTCAATAAAAAGTGACAATAAGGGGTAGAACTGGACTCTTTCTGTTAACACAGTAAATCATAAAAAACTATAATAAAAACAGAACACTGTAGGTCACACAGACTACATCAGAGAATACTGCAGCTTACCCTGGTCACGCGTAGGTGGATCCGGGTACAGCTTTCCATTTAGATTCCTCACTGCAGTCTCATAATCTTCATCTGTACGACGGAAGCATGTTGGAGAGTTGAGTTTTAATAATGTAGTGAAAAACAGGCTTCGCTATAATTCAGATCATTCATTACTACACAGAGGGGAGCTCATTTGACTGAAAGTCACTGTGGATGACAATGTAACTCAATTTAAACTAGACTGTTTTACACTGAACCGGGCGGAGCTCAAAAATATAAATTCTCAAAACGATGTTGTGAATCCAAAACTGCGTATGGTATATTTTACACCACATCTTTAAATACACACGTTCAGTTCAACCTTACGGCCATTACACCAACACAACACTGTACAGTATGACAACGTCTCCTCCGCAGTTAAAGCTGAAATTTAAAAGAGAGATTTGATGGTGAATATTTGTATTCATGTTCTGACGCTCGTGCTTCAGTCCAGTGATAACGTCCACGGTTAAAGAACTTTCCAGATACGCTTCTGAGACAACACCGCCTGTGAGCACCTGGTTTCAATAGACCTAGAAACATTCAGGCAAAACCAGCCGCCGCTAGTAGCTTAAACATTAAAACGAGTATGGAATATAATGTAACACTAAGTCTCTCTCTCTCTCTCTCTCTCTCTCTCTCTCTCTCAAATTCTTACCATCCGTGTCGTCACTGACGTATCCCGGCTCACTCTTGTACATGAAGAATGCAGGCGGCAGCATTAACGCCCGGGCGAGCTCTGCCTGCTCCTCCGTTGGCTGTCGTTCAAACACAATTTCAACATCAGAGTCGCTCTGGTCTTCAGCGTCTCCTACATCTGGATGAGGAGCTAAACGGGAGAAACTAGAATTAAACCTGAACTTCAACATAAACAAAAACTAAATCTCTGAAAATTACAGCACTCCTGAGAGACAAACATTCAGCATGTATTTCAGTAACACTTGCCTCGACATTCACAGCCTGTAGAATAACAGTTTTCCACGCTGACTTAATACTGTACATGTATTAGTTACAGCACAGTGGAGTACGAGTATATTCCAATAAACAGAGGTAAATAAAGATACCTGTGGTGTACTATTCACTTTGTATGACAGTATTCCTTGTACATGTAACTAATTAAATAAATATTTTCTCCATTGTTGGCTCATCTTCAGATTCTGGCTAGATTGGTAGTTTGGTCGTAAGTATCTTCCGGACTCCAGGATTCAAATCAATTCACAGTAAAACGCTTCTGCAGACTATTAAAATAAAGTACCACAGAGACTAAACTATATACTCTGTATAATGTCAAGCAAGTGTTACCAACATCTGACCTGTAAGTTAGTATGTGCATTATTATAAACACCATTTCTATTATTGTTTTAGGATTTTCAATAAACACTGCATTCAAAAACCCTTCATGCACCTCAGTAGACCACCATACACGTAGTACGAGTAAAACCCCAATCAGGACTGTCCTGCCGTCTGCCTGTGTGTTTTTCAGAGCAGATACGATAAACAGGTGGTTTATACGGAGAGGAATTCACGCCAAACTGAAAAAAAGTCACTGCAGTGGAAAAATGTGACAACGCGCGCCACTACTTCTCCACAGCCGCACGCTGGACCAATAATATACTGAACACAATCCAGCGTGAAAGTAAATTAAAGCACTGCTATATCACCTTCTGACGTGGAATCGTATGCCTCATTCAAAGGCAGTGATTACAGTGGAAGCTTTAAAGGCAGGGCACAGAGACTACGCTTAAACGGGTGTGACGTGGAAATTAAGCCAAAACGAAAAGTAAAAGATCGGTTATGTTGATTTAATGTCGCTCGACCGCTTACCAGAAAACCAATAAGGGAATGAAACGCTGAATTAGTGACAGAACTGAACACAAATCAGCTTGAAAAGCAATCAGCTCGCAGTTGTACTACATTCTACAGTGGGCGGCTTTAGAGACGCCAAACTAAAACTAAATACAACCACCGTAAAATCAGCCCGAGCCTCAGGAACACACTAATCACCGAATTCGGGGAGCGTTTGAGAAATCCAGCTCGTAGCTGAGAAAATGTCCTTCCACGACTGTAAAGGCGAATGAGGACTAATTCTTACATGCAGTTACAGACGAGTGGTTGCTTCTCGAAGCTGAGTGGCTCAGTAAGCGGTGGACACCGCCCTGTAAGGTGCTTTAATGTGTTTCCATGTTAAATTAATGCTGTGTGTTTATTACATTTCACACCTTCCCACTGGAGTGACTATCATTTCAGATTATGGAGAGTAGCATCAATAAGTATTGGTATCAATCAGCAATAATGCTATCAATATTAGTACTGATATCATCTCAACAATGACCATCTCTAGCAGGCATGTAGTGGACTCAGTCTGAAGTCATCCTAAAAGTATTTATGATCTTGATTGGGGTTTTAAGTAAAAGCCAAAGTATTTACATACGTATAATAAACATTGTGCTTATTTAACAATCTTAATCATGTTTTCTATTTATAAACAATCATAAAGCAGTCAGTCAGTCATAACAGCCAGAAAAACAAAGCCTCTCACTGCATGCAGTGCAACTTCATATTTAATATTCTGAGTGATTAAAATAAATCTTTCTGAACTGAATAAAATTCTGCTTTAACAGCTCTTAAACACACTCGCGTTCTTCACAGGCAATAACTGCTGATGTGCGTCTGAACTGTGTTCTGAATAGAGAATGTTAAAAAGATCTACAGAAGGTACTAACAGGTACGAGGTTACTTACAAGTACTGAGTTACTTACCACTGACCCAAAAATAAACTGGAATGAATGAAAACGTAAACTACCTTCTGAGGACAGGTAACTGACTAAACTTCACACAGAATAAAACGTTACCAACTTTAAAACAAGCAAGTCTTCTTTCCAGACTCAGACTCATGCGGGTTATCTCTTCTGTTTAACACTCAGATTATGTTTTCCAGTCAGCAGGGTTAAATATGCCAACACAGACCGGCTGGTGACGGCACAGGGTCACAAACACACACAGTACAAAATACCTTGAGTGTCAAATTGGGTGGCTGAGGTACACGTCCAAAAAGCCATAGGGTTATCTTTAAAAAGCCTAAAATCCAGGCCTAAAAGACAACGGTGGGTGGGTGAGAGGTGGAGGTGGATGCCCAGGTAATGCATAAATTAACTAAATGGACAGGTTACACACTTTCCGTGTCTTTTGGTGACACAGACGCTCATTCTCTCGAGATGCACAGAAATGAGTGCAGACTAAACCGCCCTGAATGACACAAAGTACTCTGTTCCACTTCCGTATTCATGAAGTCGTCACACAGTGTTGATGTAAGTAGCGATTTAAGTGCAACTGACAGAACAGTTTCAGTATGTGGCGACATCCTAGTGCCTTGTTTACATATTATTTACATATTTAAATACATATAATAATGACAGGAAGCATGCCCTGATTCATGCAGCTCCTAATAGGTTCCATGCCCATTAGTTATTAACCTTATCGCAAACAGCGGCTTCCGAATGAAGCGAGTGACGTACCACTGCTGACCGTATACAGAGAATAGATATTTACTCTGAGTTTAACTGGAGCTGCGTGTTGTTCATATTACAGGAGACACACAGCAGGTTTGTAGCAGCTCAGTCACTTGGAATGAAGCAGTGTGTTTAATTTAGAAGCTGAGAAACACTAAAGGGCATAGACACGTTCTCATGTCAGACATGACTGACCAACTGACCTGCTTCAGATGATCTTTCTAACGAGCTAAAGCTCTGAATGTGGATATTGATACTATCAGCAGGCTCACTCTGCAGCTCATAATTACACAGGTGTATCACAACTGTGAGGGTCAAATAGAAAGGTCCTGCTTACAGACCAGAATATGTACTTTTTTGGCCCTCAGGTTGAACTGGTCATGTAAACTGGGGGCTTTAGGGGACACAGCACTGACCTGGAACTAAGATATTTAGGCTCTTAATCATTTAATTAATATATAATTATAAAAAATTTTAATTAGTACTTTTTATAAGTTTAAATATTTGACATCCCTTATCTAAAAGCAAGTCAAGCTGTTGGCTGAGATGTTTCGTTCAACAGGAAGTGCACAGCACCAACTTCTGGCCAGAGCCCAAATGTCTAACTAGTGTTAAAAATTGAAACATAAAATGAGAAGTTAACAAAACATATTCACAGTTTTTTCTTCTAAAGCACTGCCGTGCATATGAGGCCGGAAGCCATGTGTCGAATTGTTTGGTAGTCATTTTCAGCATCAGTACAAAGCAAAGCACAGAATGAGGTCCCAGCATCTGTTTCTCAGTGAGCATGCAGGAGTACGACTGCTGTGAGCTGTTATTCTCCATCTATTACTTTCATTAACGAGGAATTTGGATTTGAGTGCAAATCAAGTATTGACAGTATATTAAATCTCCCTGTCTGCAACATTTGTGTACATGCCTTTTACGATCAGATTTAATTTTAACTGACTAACAAGTTTCAACTGATGAATAAGTGCTGCTCATGAACATACGAAGTCTTTGTAACAGACTAATCAGTGCAGTACTGATATTTACCCTACACGTCCTAGCTTACAGTAAACTTATAACTCAAAGTCTGCAGCAAAACAAAGATTCATGGACAGCCCTCTGGAGGAGTGTACCGAACATGAGGTCATCAATTTCCCACTCAGTGCAGTATTACTTCCATGATCCTAAAGGTAACCATGACCACCGGAATCTCACGTGACTGACTGCTGAGTGTGTGAAATCTTTTAGATGTTTAGTCCCTACATTCAAAATCTACAGAGAACGACCGTTTTTACAAACCCTGGACTCACCTCTCTCCGGGACTCTGAACGGAGTTACGCCCGACGTCGGACTGCTTCCAAACGCTCTGGAGTCAGAAGCGCTGCTTGTCTTGTCTCTGGAACCCCCAGCCATGGTCGGGACCATGTCTTTCGAGGACAGTGGGCTTCCAAAGATTTTCTGTACCGAGTCTGTTCCAAAGACGAACTTTGGGGGGGACACCACTGTTTTAGAGGAGCTCTGTGGACTGTGAACTGCTGCGGTAGGTGTATGACAGCCTTCAGGAGACTGTTCAGTCTGTTGTCTGGTGGCTTCCTCAAACACTGCTATGGCAGCTTTGCCACAAATGGGCTCTGCTGATGTGACGGGTTCTCTAGGAGAAGAAGACTCGAGGAGAATTTTCTTTTCCTGCGCCTCCTTGGCTTTGTCGAACAAATCTTTGAAAGAGTTCGCCGTTTCCATCAACTTGAAGCGCACAGCTAGCTGCTCGACCTTTCCATCTCCTTCGGTAAAATCATAAGCGCTCCAGACCCAAGCCTTCTCAGCTCCTTTCATGGGCTCAAGCTTCATTTCTGAGGTTATCCAGTGGTTTGCACACAACTTGAGGACTTGGTCGCGTCTCATCACCAGCCGTGCGCGTTTACTGTCGTAATTCTGTAAAATCTTCAGATCTCCGATGCCCCTTTCTTTCCACTGGCTGAGGTCTTTATCGTAGCGATATAACTTGGCTCTGTGACTGAACACCACCTGCTCGTTCTCTTCTCCAGTCGAAATGTCTACAAGATCCGGCAAAGGCACAACTGGCTCAAAGTACTGGCTGTCCCGCTCCTCTTCCTGCTCATCGTCTGTGCCTACAGAGCTTCTGGTTTGGTTTAGCTTGGCTGGAGACTTGGAAGGACTAAGAACAGGCTGGAAACAGAAACTAAACCCAGTAGACGATTCTCCAAAGCGGAACAAGTTTTTCTGCAGCGGACTGCTAGCCAGCGGAGACGCGTACACCGACGTATCTGCACTTTCATCGTGAGCGTCTTTCTGCAAATCGTAATTGTCCCATTCCAAAGTCGTTCCAACGGTTTCAGACAGCGGCTTGATTACGAGTTCTGAGGTGTCGATCGCAGCGGCGGCACTGCTTCCGTCATCCTTGCTTTTGATCCCATCGTAGGTCAAGAACGACTTGAGGTCTTTAAGACCCGACTTCATTTCCTCTGCTTTCTGTATGAGATGTGCGGTCCTGCTGGAATTTGCGAGCTTATGAGGCGTCTGTAGAGGAATGTCCAGGAGGAGTCGTTGACATTCCTCAAACCTTTGCTTGAACTCTTCCGCAAGTTCTGGGGTTTTGAATTTGGCGGCCAACTGTTCCAACCTGGCATCTCCATCTGAAAAGTCACTAGCCAGCCACATCCAGGCACGGTCGGACCCAGAGAGAGGTTTCAGGTTCATTGTGGTGGTGATCCAGTGATTCGCACACACCTTCAGCACCTGCTCTCTCCTCATGAGAACTCTGAGCCGACCGTTTTCATTGTTTTTAAGAATCTTAAGGTTTCCGACTCCTCTTTCTTTCCACTGCTGAGTTTCACCATCAAATCTGAAGAGCTTGACACGGTTTGTGTAAAGACACTGCTCGTCCTCTTCCCCTGTAACAAGCTCAACTTTCTCAGGCATCTTAACTACGGGCTCAAACTGAATATCATCATTTTCTTCCGTTTTGTACATATCTTCCTCGTCTTGATCCAAAGAGGCTTCAGGCTTTTGATTTTCCAGAAACGAAGTGAAAAGCTGCTCACCAGCTCCAGCAAAGCCTGTGAAACTGGGATCTTTCTGCCCAAACTGGAAGTCACCCTGCGAGGACTTCGCAAGGTCTGCAAAACTAAAAGTGTTAAGTTTTCCTGCAACGAGTGGATTGTCCTCATTGCTAGCAGGTCCCAGAGACTGAACCGAGCTCACCTCTTTTTCTTTTTCCCGATGCTGTTCAGCGATGTTTTTCAGAAAACTGGAGGCAGACACACTTGGTTCTTGACCCACTGCTGGCTTTGAATCTGGTTCCTTTAGACCAAACTTAAACCCACTGGCAGACACAGGCAACGAAAAAGAGAAATTCGAAGTGCCTGAAGATCTTTCAGTTTGAGCTGGAGGCTCAAATTTAAAAGTTGATGATGTTTCTTTCTTACTCTGACCAAACTGAAAAGTGCTAGTTTTGAATCCAGTGGCGGCAGGCTGGTTGTCCTTGTTGCCAAAACTGAAACTGAAGGAGGAAGACGCCGGTGCAGCTGACAAGCTCTTTGCATTTGCATTAGGTGCCTGGCAGGACACGCAGTGACTGGACGCACCTTCATTTCTTACCAGGCAGGTATCACAATCCCACTGTCCTTCCTTTTTAGCGAACATGCCCAAGCCCCCCAGACTTTTAGCACTGCTACACGGGGTCTGGCAAGAAACACAACTAGTGGCAGCTGCATCATTCCTGACGAGGCAGGTATCACAATCCCACTGACCAGCTTTCTTGGCAAACTTATCCAGTCCGGTTCCAAACGAGGAGACTGGACCGGCGGACAATTTGACAGCTTCTAGTGCAGCTTTGCTCAAAGGATTTGAGGTCTGACATGCGGCGCAAGCTCTGGCAGATGCTTCATTCCTCACGGCACACGTAGGACAATCCCACTGTCCAGGTTTCTTGGCAAACTGATCTAGTCCGGATCCAAACGAGGAGACTAGACCGGCGGACGACTTGACAGCTTCTGGTGCAGCTTTGCTCAAAGGATTTGAGGTCTGACATGCGGCGCAAGCTCTGGCAGATGCTTCATTCCTCACGGCACACGTAGGACAATCCCACTGTCCAGGTTTCTTGGCAAACTGATCTAGTCCCGATCCAAACGAGGAGACTGGACCGGCAGATGACTTGACAGCTTCTGGTGCAGCTTTGCTCGAAGGATTTGAAGTCTGACATGCGGCACAAGTGCTGGTAGATGCCTCATTTCTCACCGCACATGTAGGACAATCCCACTGTCCAGGTTTCTTGGCAAACTGAGCAAATCCAGACCCAAATGAAAAGCTTGAGTTGCTGACTACTGGCGCAGAGGGATTCAGATTCTTATTCGACACAGAATTATCTGCTGAAGCTTCCCACTGCACAAACTTCTTGTCGACCTGGCTGGATGAAGCAACAGGTGTTTGAGTCCCAAATTTAAAAGAAAATGGAATCTGATCTCCAAATCCCTTAAAACTGATATCAGAACTGGTGTCCTTGGCAGTATTTCCAAGTCCAAAGGTGAACGCTCCTGCAGAGGGAGCAGCAGAAGCAACATTTTTGAATCCCTCTGCGAGTTTAGCTTCAGTTTTTTTAGCATCCGGATTGGGCGTGTTACAGGCCACACATGCGCTGGATGACGGGCCATTTCTTACACAGCACACGCTGCAATCCCATTCGCCATCCTTCTTTGCAAACTGAGCCTTTAGATCTATTTTTCTGCCTGACTGCTCAACCGCAGATGACTTGGAGTGACTTTCCTTCTGTTGACCTTGTACTTGTGGAGACTGAATAGCTCTCTGAGCCTCCACAAACTTTAGTTTGAATAATGCAGCTTCATCAGCAGTTTTAAAGCGAATAGCCAGCTGTTCTGTCTTCGGCATTTCATCAGCATAATCAATTGCGTGCCACACCCATGACTTATCTGACCCTGCGTTGGGCTTCAAAACCATGTCCGCCGTGATGTAATGATTCGCACAAATCTTCAGCACCTGCTCCCTCCTCATCAGCACCCGGAATTTACCCGAGGTTTTGTGTTTCAGGATTTTGATGCTTCCGATTCCTCGTTCCTTCCATTCTTTGGTTTCAGCCTCAAATCGGAACAACTTTGCCCTGTTACAGAACATCTCCTCTTCCTCCTCCTCGCCCGTCTTTACATCCACCTTGTCTGGGAGAGGCACAATGGGCTCGAAATGGGGTCCATCTTCATCTTCTTCAGCATGAGTGCTGTCATCACTTTCTGCACTTTTCTCATGTTCCTCTACGTTCCCTGTCCCAGAGCCCGGCGTGGTCATACTTGCAAAGCCAAAGGTTGCGTCAGGTTTTCCAAAGAGGTTTGTTTTGGTCTGGCCAACATCGGCAAACGAAAATCCTGCAGCAGCTTTACTCCCAAAGGTAAAGACTCCGCTGCTGCTGGCGCTCAGGTCCTGTGTCTGAGGCTTCAGTGCCAAATGTGGTTCAGTTCTAGGAGGAATATCTGAAGTCAGAAGCCCCAAAAGGCTTTCATTGTTTCCTTTCACATTTGCTGAGGAGAACGTGAAGTCCCCATCGTTGGATTTAAAATTTGAATTGAATTTGAAAGCAGTTCCCCCTGGATTTGTCTGCGTCACCCCAATACCAAAAGAAGAACCCTTAGGAGCTTCGACAGGAATCTGTGAGTTGAAGCTCATCTTTAAGTCTGATGTTTTGCCTTCGCTGCTCTTACTGGACTGGGCAGGTACGACAGTGGGCTTAGTGAAGTACCCCGGCTCTGGTAACGTGGGATTAGTAGAAGATTGAGATGCATTATGACTGCAGTACTCCTCACTGTAAGGAGAAAGTAAAGCTGTGGCAGGTGACTCAAATCTAAGTGAGGTACTGAAGACCTGGTCTTGTGGATATATACATGATGCTGTCTGAAGAGGTGGGGTGTGTGTTGGTTGTTGGTATGCATACATATGTTGCTGAGGAAGACGATTCACTCCATAGACTGGCGCCTGAAGAGTTAAAACAGAAGTTTATCAAACACGTAAGCTAAACGTTAACAGTTTCCCATAAAAGAGACACAGTAAATGTATTCTATTGCAGTCTAAATACAGTCTATTTCACACTCTACACATACCTTTGTTGGGGTTACATTAGCAGCAGGGCGAAGAAGGTACTGTGAATTATATGCAGGGGACTGATTGTAGTACACAGAAGGACCTGTGGTGGCGACTGTAAAACAAACATACCAGCACAAAATTAATACAGTGAAAAAAAAAAAAAGGAGAGCAGCGACTCATCCAGACAATCCTGTTACATGAAATTCATCCCAGAATCAAAACACAATTCTGAGTGATTACTCACACCATGCAAAATGCTCCTGTCTCACAACTTACCCGTCACCTAAAACACTTTACAAGCAAACTAACAATTAAAAACATGATGCTGTGGTTTTAAGAATTAAAACAATAACACTTATTTTGTAATTAAACAAGTAGCTTTAAACATAAGGCATAAATTATTACAGTAACCCTTAGTACACAAAGGGCTCGGCAACTAGACGGCTAAAGAGATTAAAACATAGTAGCTTCACAACACACACACAGATTCCAACACTGATTTGAAACTCTGTTCAGACAAACTGCTTACACTCACTGTCTCTTCATTAGTGTGTTCAGACTGACCTGTAAGTGGTACTCCATGAAATGTCTGTGCTGCTGAAAAGGGTTCCTGGAGGTTCTCTGCTGAGTAGTTTCCTGTATACGGTCTATTATAGGGAGAATCTGTTGTATCTGATGAGTTGTGCCTTAGATCATGAACCTCATTCTGCAAAATAAGAATTTAATGACAATATAAATGTTATGATGGTTCTTTTAATGTTTTAAAGATTCTTATTTCCATGTTTACAACACCTTTAAGTAAAAAGCATCGTTTATACAGTCTGTGAACAGATTTAGTCAAACCTTAATGACAGATATATGCCTGTTTCTATTTTACTGAGAAGTTTAAAGGGAACTTTAGGACAGCATGTCAAAACTAAAAACTCATTAACTTTGATAACCTGTAAGTATAACTGACCTTTAAAGCCTCAACTTGTTGACAGAGCATCTGCAAGAGTGATTTCTGATCTTCCACCCAATGAGGAGGTGTCTTAGGAGAGAACTAGTGACAAAAAACATGTATTACACACACGTGTGAACAACAACAACAAGCTTTTAAACAAACATACTGTGAAACGGAAAGCAAAACTAACATACCACTGCTCTTTTAGAGGGGGACAGCACGCCTTTGACCGGGGACGACATCGACAATTTGTGAGTCACGGACGGATCTGTGAGGGATCTCGGGCTAGAGGTCATCGGAAGTCCGTTATCAATTCTGTCCAAAGCCTCTCCGCTCTCTCCAAGCTGCTGATTGACATCATTCAGCAAATCCATAACCTCCTCCATTGACACAGGCAGCTGAAATAAACATGGAACCAAACTTCAATCTGAGCTGCTCATCAGCAAAACCAAGACCAGTGTATCATTTATTAATTAATTAATTAATTCATTCATTCATTCGCTCGCACTGGACTCCTGACCTTCTCCATGTCGTCTGCAGTGGCGTGGTAGATCTTCGATAAGTACTTCTTGAACTGCCGGAGAAAGTTCATACACATGTCTTGAGTTTCTTCTACTCCATTTCCTGCCTCCTCAGAAAGCCTCTGGTAGATCTGTGCTCCAGAAAAACAAACAGATGGGAAATTGAGCAGATAAAGTTGGTACCACTCTGCAAAAGTGGTGCACAATAACATCATTCTGGTATCAAACAGAAAAACAATGCACTGAATTACCCGAGCAAGATGCCAATGTGAGGAGACGCAGTTGAGCTTCTCCAGCTTTGAAATGGCCTGATCAGTTTTGCCCTCAATGTCTAGCAGAGTGGCAAAAACAATCATGGCTTCTTCTTCATACCCCTTAACTTCACACACCTAAAAAAAAAAAAAAAAAAAAAAGAATATTTCAACTAAATAAAAACACATTCAAGCCGCTTTAAGGTCACCTTAAGTACTCGGCCGTGCAGTCACCAAACCTGTATGTCTTTGCTGGTAAAATGCATGAACATCGGATCGAGGGGTTCAGCAATGCTGCGTCTCTTCTCGATCCTCTCCAATAAGGGGAGCACAACATTCCAGTAGTGGGCGCTACGGCCGATGTACTCTTTCTGGTCATAGTAGGAGTTCACACCATCACCCTGCAATGGATCAACATGTGCGTATCTATGAACTGTAGTATTCATCATCATTTGTTTTATTAATTCCAAAATATTTATGTATCCAACGTAGAGGGGTAAAATACACCAGCTGAAAATTAATATACAAGTCTCTCGACAACAGCAGGATATCTGCAAAGAGACAAACTCAGCATATATTCCAACCACAGGTAAGAGGAATGTTTTCCTAGTAACAATTTTTTCACTTTAAAAAGTACTGACTGATTTGTGTGCAAATAACTAAATAATAAAAGCTGTAGAGTTTTAGAGAACACAAAGAAAGGTCAAGCACAAAAGAGTAACGACTGCAGAATGTTATATACATCAATAACATTAAAACCACCTCCATATATATCCACTCACAGCCCAGTGTATCAGCTCCACTGTCCACTCCCCACACTATTAGACACTCCTACTACTTGCTGGTCCACCTTGTAGATGTAAAGTCAGAGACAGTAGCTCATCTGCTGCTGCACAGTTTGTGTGGACAGTGAGTGGAGGTCCTGTATGGTCAGTGGAGCTGATACAGTGGACAGTGAGTGGAGGTCCTGTATGGTCAGTGGAGCTGATACAGTGGACAGTGAGTGGAGGTCCTGTATGGTCAGTGGAGCTGATACAGTGGACAGTGAGTGGAGAAAGAGGGAGGTGGTTTAATGTGATGGCTGATCGGTGTACTGTAGTATACTGCATAGTCTAGCCTGCACCTTAGTTTTCAATGTGTGACCCATTATACAAGGAATTATGGATAAGGTATTAAAACAGATTACTAATTTGCAGAAAAAAAAAAAATATATATCCACATACAAAAAAAAAAAAAAAAAAAAAAAAAAATATATATATATATATATAAAACGTTACCATGATGCTGAGGTGCCTGGCCCAGTGTATGAGCAGTGCAGGCTGAAGACCGTGTTTCTCTCTTGCTCGCAGCGTGTTTAGGCCATGTTGGACAACCATCCGCAGTTTAGCAGACATGTTAGGTCTTCAGAAGAGAAAAGAAGAAGTTCTGAGAGGAACATACACAAGTACATACACTGCCAAACATTACCATATCTACTGAAACTGAAAATCTGCTGTGAAGACCCAGCTACACATACGGCACTACAGAAAAATCACTAAACGCATACTGAAAGTCTTAACTAAAACCACCACACTGATCTTCTGCTACGACTTTATTAACGATCACAGACTCACAAAGCTTTTTTATAAATGAGGCTGTAGACCGCATCCCACCACTCTCTCTGTCTTTCTGAGGTCAACAGCTTCATCAGCTGCAAAGGCAAACATCTCGGCTCATACAGCGGAGGGTGAGCAGTAATCTTCGCCGTCTCTTGTAGCTGAGCGTGACTTGAGAACACCACGCCGCATAAAAACACCTGAACAAAATATCAAATAAAAAGAAAAACATAGCAGTGTACGGCACAAACAAGGACGCTGGAAATACAGACACGGGATTTACAGCACAATTCACTTCCCCCGTTCACGGCAAATCATTAAATGACTAATTATGTATTGAGGGGGAAAAAAAGTCATAAATAAATAAAAGGTAATCATCAATTTGACCAAAAATGACCATTTCCATTACACACCTTGTGCAGAATAATAAAGCAAACCTGCCAAATCAAATTCTGCATGTGTAGTTTGCCCGATTAATGCTTAAAATGCAAAACATTGTTCCAGATCTTACAACCATTTGACACAAGGCAAAACAGAGAGAAATAAAGTAGGTGAGTCTTCACCTCAAGGTCCAGCAGACAGATTGACTCCGGACTGTTGGTGTCCAGTTTGAAGGTCTCCAAGGTGAGACGAGGATAGAGCTGCTTTAGCCAGTCTTTCAAAGCGGGTCTCTCTCCTAACATTGACCACTGCAAGCCCAGCCAAGTCAGATACTGCAGATCCCCGTAGTGCATGACTGAGCCTGAGAACAAGATGTTGGACCAAATTAGGGTTTAGGAGATACATTTCATAAAGAGGGCATTAATGCAGCAGTGTGACAAGTTAACTTCACATACTTCCAATTTCAAATACGCTAATATTGTTTAGTGTCAGACCAAAACAGGTTCCTTTAACTGCTGTTGCTGATATTTAGAGAGATTTTTAACAACAACAACAACTTGCATAACTGCTGAATTTAAGACACACATAGAGAGAGAGAGAGAGAGAGAGAGAGAGAGAGAGAGAGAGAGAGAGAGAGAGAGAGAGAGAGAGAGAGAGAGAGACAGAGAGAGGAAACTGTCTGTGAGCTGAAAGTGTTTGGCCTCCTGTCAGTGTCAGTTAGCGGTCTGAATTAAACTACTGTACAGGAAAGACGGACACACAGCTTATGCTCTGGTCACTGTGCTGTATGAACAGCTGTAGCTTCAAAATACACAAACGGAACTTCAGCTCAAGCAGCTCCTGTTAAGAGTCGCCCCCCTCTGCTCCACCTGCCCGAGCTCTTCCTGCCGTACAGCCGAAAACACAGCTGTTAGTCCGCCTTTACTATATACACCCTCAGCACATCCACTCCGAACACAAGACATATACGCCAAACACAATCAACTGCAATCAACGCGGCCTCTTAATGATAATTCAACTGCTACGCCAGCTTCTTCAAACGAGAACAATAGTTTAAGTGGTTAAAGTTACTGATACAAATTACAAACTAATGAAACTGGTTGACGCTGATTACGTTAATATGGTATTAATACATGTTAACTAGTATTGATAAAGTAAGTTCTGTATTGGTCATGATGACATTGTCATGTTGCATCTTAAACATATGTATTCCTTAAATTATTATTTATAGTGTATGTTCCACTACCTAGTAAACAGTAATTCAGTCATGTTGTATATTCAGTGAAAACATTTCTGAAATATTCCAAAATAATAAAACCTCCAAAAAAAAAAAAAATGTAATCCAAGATCAGACTGACACCCTCTAATCAGGATGTGTTCCATTTCTCAAGTCTTCACTGTAACAATTACTCGTAACTGCTGTCATGAGAGGTGAAGGCGCTGATACTGGTGAACGTGTCCTCCAGTTAGTTTGTTTCTACTCACCGCTGTCCCACTTAATCAGCTCCTGTAGATCCGGGGTCTGTGTGCTGACGCCACTAATGGAGTCGCTTCCAATGAATGAGAGGCCAGCGGGGGTCTGCAGACTGAAGAGCATCTCCACCAGGCTTTCCTGCCCACTCCTGTTTCCAAACACCTCCACCACCTCCTTGATTAAGTGCTCAGTATCTGTATTCAGATTCAGCAGCATGTGACCCGCTTGGCTCTGACGATAACAGGCTAAGGACTCCAGAGGTTTGGGTGATACCTGATCACCTTTCTCAGGCTTCGTCTTTGGCCTGGGAGCCTAAACAGAGATCAGAAACAGAGAAATCTAAACCACCATCATCAGACATGTATAACAAAACACTGACCATGACAGACGGGCAGTACCGATTTCAGAACCAAGGGGATCAACATACTTTACTTTTAATGTCTATGAGAGCAGAATTCCTACAGCTGCTTTTATTTAAATAATGCTGAAACTTAAAAAATAGATCAAATTCAGAAACATGTTTATTTGGAAAGTGATGAAACACACACACACACACACAGCTACTTTAATCTCCACTCACTGTCCACTGACCATACAGGACCTCCACTTACAGACTGTAGTTAACCTGATTCTCTGTATACTTTATTACTCTGTTCTTTAATGATCAGGACCCCCACAGGACCACCACAGAACATGCATTAACTGGGTTTCTCTGTGGCTTCTTTTGTGCATATGCCATGTTTGTCTCATGATACACTCCCACTAACGTGATAGATTCTGTTGTTTAAATAAAACAGGACGAAGCACCTGCACAGCCCCCAAGCCACCCGTCCAGCATTGACCGAGACTTACCTGGTAAGCCAGAAGGTAACAAAAAGCTGCTAGATAAACGACGGCCCTCCACTGATGTTGTTTTTCCAGAGCCATCTTCAGCAGCAGAGTCCCAGCATAAAGATACAGATGAGCTCTCATTTCCACGAAGACCTCTGAGAGCTCATCCGTCGGATTCGTGGCAGTAGTTTTTAAAGACTGCATAGCACGATCAAAACTACAACCACAAAATAAAGCATGATTATTATTTTAAAGTAAAAGGTGCACATGCTGCTCGCTGTGTACAATATAGAGCACTTCCTGGAATTCACATACTCAATAACCCATCAGCAAATTAAACACAAGGAAAGAAAGAAAATAAAAAGCTTACGTCTGAAGGGCATCCACGCTTTCCTGGCATCCTCTTTCTGAAAGCGTGAGCCTCAGCAGATTACAGTGAGCCAGCAGCAGCTCCTTCTGAAATCTGCGACACCGTTTCTCGCTGGAAGAGACGCTTGGCTGAGCCAGATACTCCTGTAAAAGGTGTAAAGGCAACCACAGTTATTCACTGAAAAACTAAACTACTGAATTATAATATAAATAATGTTATAGGATGAAGATTAGAAGCATTACGTTATTTCAGCAATATATTTAATTATTATTTATACTGGGCCGATATTTGTCATTTTTAATATATCGGCATCGGTCGATATCAGTGTTTGGTAGTGCCAATTTAAAATCAGGCACATTCGCAGGCAGCCAAAACTTTTGGAACCGTTCAGCCAAATAAGTGAAAATTAATCATTTATAGCGAACAATGGCGTTTTTAATGCCGCGTTTACGTGTTTCTAGTTCCGGCCTTAGTCGTGAACCAGAGCGGACGTTTTACTCCTCAGCTCTGGGGCTAAAGCTAACTGATCTAGTGTAATACACACATAACAGCATATCAGCATCTGTTTATCACGTCCCGCACACTGTTTTCATCTCTCTCTCTTTCCTTAAAGAGCCGCAATTTACTACAAAGTGATAAAAACCAGTGAACTGAGTATGAACTGAGGCTCTCTGTAACTGCAGTAAACATGTCTGCTGTGTGGAAGTATCGTTCAATGCACTTCTTAATAACTTGTTAGTTTTGGATATGAAGAGATGTCTGTTACACTCTTTCAGCAGTAATATAGTCATACAGTATTTTTTGGGGGGGCAGATAAAATATTTTGTTGTTTTTCTTGTTGTTGAATAAATGATAGTAAGTTCAGAAATGTTGAGCATCTACTTAAGTGTGACATTTTAGCAGCAAATAAAGGAGAAAACTTTAAAAATCGGTGGCACATATCAGGCGTCGGCTGACCCTGACCTCTAAACATCGGCATTGGCTATAGAAAAACCCATATCGGTCGATCTCTAGTTAGAATTATCTGTTACTAAACACTTTCCTGACTGAGGGAGGGGTTTCAGCTGTACATGAATCCTCATATGACTTTAAAGAAAAAAAGACTAAATAAACATCCAGTAAAGGTTTTTATTCATGTCGAAAGTGGGACTTGGTCTTGCCTCTCCACTTTATCTTTTACCTCTTGTTTCCAGGAAAACAATTAAATTCAGTATCAGGATTACAAACAGGCTGAAAAATGATTTCACACACCTGAATAGTGTGGACGACGGTGGAATACCAGTCTAGACTGTGTCTCAACACTCCGGCTCTCTCCACAGACAGACAATGCTCGGCTGCATCATCTAAACGTCCATCTGAGCAGTAGAGCTGCACCAGCTTGCTGTTAACGTGGGCATCGGAGGGCCGCAGCTGAAGCTCCGACTGCAGCAGGTCATATAGCTGGTTCCATCCTTGCTGTCCCTTCGCACTCAGCAGTTTCTCCTACAAGAGTGACCGACATTCAGCGACGCAGGTTACACAGACATGTCTGACGTGTTTGAATCATAAAGCTTCATATAGGGTTTGATAGTAGAAGTAAAAACAGGACGGTGACTGGTTTAATTATAGACTACAGTCTAAATCACCCACTTCACTGCTGCAACGTTTCAACCTTTAAATAATTCTGAAAATCTGCTTTCCCTTTTAAAAAGCATGCATGCAAACAAAATCCCCCCCAATTGATTATAAGTAAATGTACATAAGCACCAATGTTGACACCACCCATACACCATAAATCCAGTAAACCGCTGTAACCCAGAGGAGGTCACTGCACTGAAATAAAACTAGAACTAAAAGACTAAATTTTTTGGTAAGAATTACAAATCATAAGAAAAATGAACAAAAATAAAAAGGGTCTGGCGGTATTGACTAACCCTGAGGTCGAAGACGGCAGGATGACCAGGTAAAAGTTTAGCAGCTTTCTCCACCCAGAATTCTGCTCTGTTATCATGTTCAGGTTTACTGCACAGAAGCTCAGCAACTTTCAGGACCAGGTCTCGCTGGGCGGGGTTCAGATCCACTGAACGCTAATATATTTCAGAGAAAACACAAAAAACAGAATTCATTAACTGGGACAAACAACAATTACTTAAAGCCTTTCATACCACACATCAGGTTAAAGTCCACAGATTCCTTAACATTGCTGTATAATTAACCCCTTTTACACAAACCATAACGAGCAATTCAGCCCAATGTTAACGAAATAGTACATGCAGGAAGTTGTAAGGCAAAAATAAAACCCCAAAGAGAACAAGACCAACATTACATATAAATCATGTGAGGCACATGTAGGTTCACTGCTTATTATGGATATTTATTTTATTTACATCTTAAGTGAGACTAATTAATATATACATACAGTACATACATGTATGTATGTGTGTGTGTGTGTGTGTGTGTGTGTGTGTGTGTGTGTGTGTGTGTGCGTGCGTGCGTGCAATACTCACTAACCTTGTAACATCCAATAGCTTTTTCTATTTCTCCTTCTCGTTCATAGAGCTGGCCAAGGAATCTGTGTGCTTTGGGGTCTCTGACCTGCACTGTTAAATACGCTGATACATGTCTGAATACAGAGCAGAAAGAAAAACAGGAACAACAATAAATATAACTAAATACACCGACCAGACAAAACACCTAAACCACCTCCCTGCATCTCCACTTACTGTCCACTGACCATACAGGACCTCCACTCACTGACCACTGTATCAGCTCCACTGACCATACAGGAGCTCCACTTACAGACTGTAGTTCATCTGATTCTGCTGGTGTGAGTGGATCAGACACAGCAGTGCTGCTGCTTTAGTGTTTAAACACTGTGTCTAATCACTGTCCACTCTATCAGACATGCCTACCTTGTTGGTCCACCTTGTAGATGTAAAGTAATGATTGTTCATCCTATCCTGATCATTAAAGAACAGAGTAATAAAGTATACAGAGAATCAGATGAACTACAGTCTGTAAGTGGAGCTCCTGTATGGTCAGTGGAGCTGATACAGTGGACAGTGAGTGGAGGTCCTGTATGGTCAGTGGAGCTGATACATTGGACAGTGAGTGGAGGTCCTGTATGGTCAGTGGAGCTGATACAGTGGACAGTGAGTGGAGGTCCTGTATGGTCAGTGAAGCTGATACAGTGGACAGTGAGTGGAGGTCCTGTATGGTCAGTGGAGCTGATACAGTGGACAGTGAGTGGAGGTCCTGTATGGTCAGTGGAGCTGATACAGTGGACAGTGAGTGGAGGTCCTGTATGGTCAGTGAAGCTGATACAGTGGACAGTGAGTGGAGGTCCTGTATGGTCAGTGGAGCTGATACAATGGACAGTGAGTGGAGGTCCTGTATGGTCAGTGGAGCTGATACAGTGGACAGTGAGTGGAGGTCCTGTATGGTCAGTGGAGCTGATACATTGGACAGTGAGTGGAGCTCCTGTATGGTCAGTGGAGCTGATACAGTGGACAGTGAGTGTAAATATAATGAGGGTTTTTTTAATGTTATTTTTCAATAAACAATCATCAAAAATAATACCTTTTAGCGAGCTCATACTCCTTGGCTTCATAGTACAATTTTGCAAATAAAAATCCTTTCACTGGTTTCTGTAAGGAGAGAAAGAGTATCAGCACACCAGCAAAATATAACACACACATCAGATTACAGTAAGTACAAAGTCCTAGAAACATAATAATGAAGCCCCACTGGTTTAAAAGTTAAGCTCTGTGAACACCTGACAGCAGACATTGGTTTTATACACACTAACACACCTGAACACATTAGTTTATTACAAGCAGAGTCAGAGCAGCGAAAACGAATGGATCCTGGGTCGCAACCACCGCTCATAGCGAACCATCAATAAAAACAATAGATAGCCAATAGATACCAATAGATTTTATTTATTTGCATCAGCATTGTAGAAAAATCTAACAATTATGTGTGTTGGGTCACACAGTAGCCCAACACCACCTTAACATTCTGGGGGATTTGGAGAACGGTTACATCTCCAACACAACATAAAGACCAGAGATAAATATAAAATCAACCAACAGGACGATAACTGTTGATTATTTTATTAATTAACCATTCTATTGATTCATTCTTTGCTTTAATAAAAGCAGGTCTCTTAATATGAACAGTTACTTACCTTTCATTTCTGAGCCTTAAATGTACACAATATCTGCCTAAACTAATGCACTTAAATGGCATATATGTTCTATAATTGTTCTATAATCAAAAATGTACTACTTTAAAAGGGCCAAACAATTGCTTTATTGATTATTTGCTTGTGCCACCCCAACAAATAAACCCCAATATTTAGTGTTTGTGTGATATGAGCAGAACCCTGTCTCTGAGCTTCACTCTGACGGACTTGTAGCTCTCTGATCGGCTCAAAAAGAGAAAGAAATAAAGAAAGAGAGCCCAGTGTGTCTGTTTCAGGACGAGATTAGGTGGAAACTCGGATTTAACTCGGATGTTTGTGCAGAACGCTGAGCTGCTGTTGCTCGAAGCCGGTTTGCCGCGTTTTCCTGACTAAGGTAGGTAGCGCTCAAGCTAACCGCAGTAGCCGCTCGGAGTTTTATACGGAATAAAGTCTGAATTTACACTCATTCACATTTTCAGCACACAGTCGGGTATCTGAGCGGAGTTACTGTCACCGCGGTGGGTAATAAACTG
>CM038707.1:112500-132500 GCA_021613375.1 Megaleporinus macrocephalus | reverse complement strand
AGATCAGACACGACAAACTTATCCCTATCAGACATTCCCACATGAAGAGATCAGACACGACAAACGTATTCCTATCAGACATTCCCACATGAAGAGATCAGACACGACAAACTTATCCCTATCAGACATTCCCACATGAAGAGATCAGACACGATAAACTTATCCCTATCAGACATTCCAACATGAGGAGATCAGACAGGACAAACCTATCCATATCAGACATTCCCACATGAAGAGATCAGACACGAGCTCACCTCTGATATACATCAACACAGCAGTGCTGTATCACTTCAACACTATTAGATAATTTTTAAGTTGTGTTCACTAGTGTGTGTGTATATGTGAGTGTTTCACTGCCTCCTAGTGTGTGTTCACTAGTGTGTGTATGTGAGTGTTTCACTGCCCCCCTAGTGTGTGTTCACTATTGTGTGTGAGTGTTTCACTGCCTTATAGTGTGTGTGTTCACTAGTGTGTGTGTGTGAGTGTGTGTAACTCTATCATAAGTGCTGGTGATGGTGTAGGGATAGTGATGATGTGGTACGGTGGGGGGGGGGGGGACCTACTTGAGGGTGAGTTTGCTGCTGCAGGTGGAGCAGGAGAAGCAGCCGATGCACCACGCCTTATTCAGCGCCGAGATCACTGAACACAGAACACAGAGCTATCACCCCAGCTTCACCTGAACTACACCTGTTCACCCTGTAACCCCACCCACACACACTCCCAGCACACCCCCCGCACACACACACACTTCCAGCACAAAGCCATTCACACCAGAGCACTCACAGCTAGAGCTTCTATCAGGAAAACAAACAAATATAAATAAACACTTAATAATAATAATAATAATAATAATAATAATAATAATAATAATAATAATATAAACACTTTACCTTCTCCTTCAATAACGCGGTTACAGTGATGACACACGTCTCCAAACAGCTGAAATCAACAACACCTACACGTCACACCTGATCCCAACACAGACTTTATTTATTTAAATGAATATGTAAATATATTTAAATATACAGACACTGTTACATACCTGGTTATAGTGAGTCTCGCAGTAAGCCTGACCCCTACGCTCGTAATGACGATGACCCAGGAACGGCTTCTCACACCTCGCACACACAAAATGCTGCAGATACACACACACACACACACACACACACACACACACACACACACACATATACACACACACATATACACATATACACACACACACATACACACACACCATACACACACATACACACACAAACACACATATACACACACACACATATACATATACACACACAAACACACACACACACATATACACATGGTGTTTAATGGTGTTTAATGGTGTTTCCTGCAGAAGTGGTGTTTATAATAAGTGGGGGGGTTAAGCTGATTTAACGAGTCTTCTGAAAGTCTTCTCTGAGTCGTCTTTGTTTACTTGTTTGTGTAAACAGCTCTGTTACTAATGACAGGATAATAAATCGATCTTCTGTGTTTCAGGATCTGTGAGAGCGGAGCTGTGTGGTTACCTCCACGTGCCACTGCTTGCCCATAGCGTTCACCACTCTGCCCTCTATAGGTCTCCGGCAGGCCCCGCAGATCGGCACGCCCATCTTGTCGTGGCAGGGCAGACAGTACAGCTGGTTCTTCAGCTCTCTGGCCTCCGCGGTGAGCTCCTTACTGAGAACACAAACGAGACCCGCCTCGAGTCAGAGCGACTCGCCTCCTTCAGCCCGACTCCTAAACTCAGTTTAATACCAGTTACTACCAGTCTGATCAGATTAGATCAAACAACTGGGCTGGACGTGAGAGTCACTCGTTACCTGTTTACCTGTTTACCTGATTAACTGTTTATCTGTTTACCTGATTAACTGTTTACCTGTTTACCTGATTAACTGTTTACCTGATTACCTGTTTACCTGATTAACTGTTTACCTGATTACCTGATTAACTGTTTACCTGATTACCTGTTTACCTGATTACCTGATTAACTGTTTACCTGATTACCTGATTAACTGTTTACCTGATTACCTGTTTACCTGATTACCTGATTAACTGTTTACCTGATTAACTGTTTACCTGATTACCTGATTAACTGTTTACCTGATTACCTGTTTACCTGATTACCTGATTAACTGTTTAACTGTTTACCTGATTAACTGTTTACCTGATTAACTGTTTACCTGATTACCTGATTAACTGTTTACCTGATTACCTGATTAACTGTTTACCTGATTACCTGTTTACCTGATTACCTGATTAACTGTTTACCTGATTACCTGTTTACCTGATTAACTGTTTACCTGATTACCTGATTAACTGTTTACCTGATTATCTGATTACCTGATTAACTGTTTATCTGTTTACCTGATTAACTGTTTACCTGATTACCTGTTTACCTGTTTACCTGATTAACTGTTTAACTGTTTACCCGATTAACTGTTTACCTGTTTACCCGATTAACTGTTTACCTGATTACCTGTTTACCTGATTAACTGTTTACCTGTTTACCCGATTAACTGTTTACCTGATTACCTGATTACCTGATTAACTGTTTACCTGTTTACCCGATTAACTGTTTACCTGATTACCTGATTAACTGTTTACCTGATTACCTGTTTACCTGATTACCTGATTAACTGTTTACCTGATTACCTGTTTACCTGATTAACTGTTTACCTGATTACCTGATTAACTGTTTACCTGATTATCTGATTACCTGATTAACTGTTTATCTGTTTACCTGATTAACTGTTTACCTGATTACCTGTTTACCTGTTTACCTGATTAACTGTTTAACTGTTTACCCGATTAACTGTTTACCTGTTTACCCGATTAACTGTTTACCTGATTACCTGTTTACCTGATTACCTGATTAACTGTTTACCTGTTTACCCGATTAACTGTTTACCTGATTACCTGATTAACTGTTTACCTGATTACCTGTTTACCTGATTACCTGATTAACTGTTTACCTGTTTACCCGATTAACTGTTTACCTGATTACCTGTTTACCTGATTACCTGATTAACTGTTTACCTGTTTACCCGATTAACTGTTTACCTGATTACCTGATTAACTGTTTACCTGATTAACTGTTTACCTGTTTACCCGATTAATTGTTTACCTGATTAACTGTTTACCTGATTACCTGTTTACCTGATTACCTGATTAACTGTTTACCTGATTAACTGTTTACCTGATTACCTGATTAACTGTTTACCTGATTAACTGTTTACCTGTTTACCCGATTAACTGTTTACCTGATTACCTGATTAACTGTTTACCTGATTACCTGTTTACCTGATTACCTGATTAACTGTTTACCTGTTTACCCGATTAACTGTTTACCTGATTACCTGTTTACCTGATTACCTGATTAACTGTTTACCTGTTTACCCGATTAACTGTTTACCTGATTACCTGATTAACTGTTTACCTGATTAACTGTTTACCTGTTTACCCGATTAACTGTTTACCTGATTAACTGTTTACCTGATTACCTGTTTACCTGATTACCTGATTAACTGTTTACCTGATTACCTGATTAACTGTTTACCTGATTACCTGATTAACTGTTTAACTGTTTACCTGATTAACTGTTTACCTGATTACCTGTTTACCTGATTAACTGATTAACTGTTTACCTGATTACCTGAATAACTGTTTACCTGTTTACCTGATTAACTGTTTACCTGTTTACCTGATTAACTGTTTACTAGTAAAGCTGTAGCTGTAGGTTCTGTTTTAGTGTTTCTGAGACAATGAGCAGTTCACACTTGTCGCCCTGACCAGCTGAACCTGAACGTCTGTCAGGAATGTTCTCCATAACTCCCAGTACTACTCCATAACTCCCAGTACTGCTCCATAACTCCCAGTACTGCTCCATAACTCCCAGTACTGCTCCATAACTCCCAGTACTGCTCCAAAACTCCCAGTACTGCTCCATAACTCCCAGTACTGCTCCATAACTCCCAGTACTGCTCCATAACTCCCAGTACTGCTCCATAACTCCCAGTACTGCTCCATAACTCCCAGTACTGCTCCATAACTCCCAGTACTGCTCCATAACTCCCAGTACTGCTCCATAACTCCCAGTACTGCTCCATAACTCCCAGTACTACTCCATAACTCCCAGTACTGCTCCATAACTCCCAGTACTGCTCCATAACTCCCAGTACTGCGCCATAACTCCCAGTACTGCTCCATAACTCCCAGTACTGCTCCATAACTCCCAGTACTGCTCCATAACTCCCAGTACTACTCCAAAACTCCCAGTACTGCTCCATAACTCCCAGTACTGCTCCAAAACTCCCAGTACTGCGCCATAACTCCCAGTACTGCTCCATAACTCCCAGTACTGCTCCATAACTCCCAGTACTGCTCCATAACTCCCAGTACTACTCCATAACTCCCAGTACTGCTCCATAACTCCCAGTACTGCTCCATAACTCCCAGTACTGCTCCATAACTCCCAGTACTTCTCCATAACTCCCAGTACTGCTCCATAACTCCCAGTACTACTCCATAACTCCCAGTACTGCTCCATAACTCCCAGTACTGCTCCATAACTCCCAGTACTACTCCATAACTCCCAGTACTACTCCATAACTCCCAGTACTTCTCCATAATTCCCAGTACTGCTCCATAACTCCCAGTACTGCTCCATAACTCCCAGTACTGCTCCATAACTCCCAATACTACTCCATAACTCCCAGTACTACTCCAAAATTCCCAGTACTGCTCCATAACTCCCAGTACTGCTCCATAACTCCCAGTACTACTCCATAACTCCCAGTACTGCTCCATAACTCCCAGTACTGCTCCATAACTCCCAGTACTACTCCATAACTCCCAGTACTGCTCCATAACTCCCAGTACTGCTCCATAACTCCCAGTACTGCTCCATAACTCCCAGTACTACTCCATAACTCCCAGTACTGCTCCATAACTCCCAGTACTGCTCCATAACTCCCAGTACTGCTCCATAACTCCCAGTACTACTCCATAACTCCCAGTACTGCTCCATAACTCCCGGTACTGCTCCATAACTCCCAGTACTGCTCCATAACTCCCGGTACTGCTCCATAACTCCCGGTACTGCTCCAAAACTCCCGGTACTACTCCATAACTCCCAGTACTACTCCAAAACTCCCAGTACTGCTCCATAACTCCCAGTACTGCTCCATAACTCCCGGTACTGCTCCATAACTCCCGGTACTGCTCCATAACTCCCGGTACTGCTCCAAAACTCCCAGTACTACTCCATAACTCCCAGTACTACTCCAAAACTCCCAGTACTGCTCCATAACTCCCAGTACTGTTCCATAACTCCCAGTACTGCTCCAAAACTCCCAGTACTGCTCCATAACTCCCAGTACTGCTCCAAAACTCCCAGTACTGCGCCATAACTCCCAGTACTGCTCCATAACTCCCAGTACTGCTCTATAACTCCCAGTACTGCTCCATAACTCCCAGTACTGCTCCATAACTCCCAGTACTGCTCCATAACTTCAAGTACTGCTCCATAACTCCCAGTACTGCTCCATAACTCCCAGTACTGCTCCAAAACTCCCAGTACTGCTCCATAACTCCCAGTACTGCTCCATAACTCCCAGTACTGCTCCATAACTCCCAGTACTGCTCCAAAACTCCCAGTACTACTCCATAACTCCCAGTACTACTCCAAAACTCCCAGTACTGCTCCATAACTCCCAGTACTGTTCCATAACTCCCAGTACTGCTCCAAAACTCCCAGTACTGCTCCATAACTCCCAGTACTGCTCCATAACTCCCAGTACTGCTCCAAAACTCCCAGTACTGCTCCATAACTCCCAGTACTGCTCCATAACTCCCAGTACTGCTCCATAACTCCCAATACTGCTCCATAACTCCCAGTACTGCTCCATAACTCCCAGTACTGCTCCATAACTCCCAGTACTACTCCATAACTCCCAGTACTGCTGAAATCTGAGTCATTAGCATTAACATCTTCGGAATTTGCTGCTTCCACTGATCGTCCACTTCAGACTGTAGGTTAGTTTGTCTGTAGTTCAACTTGTTATTAAATATTAATAAACTAATATTTTTTTTGATAAATTAATAAGCATATAAATCTAACGAGCTTACCCTTTAATTATATAATCTCTACAATCACTGGAGTGAACGGTATTAACTCTGTGGTCACTCTGTGGTCACTCTGTGGTCACTCTGAGACTATAAACACTCTTGCTTTTGAAGTCAAGAACACATGGTGCAATATGTCACCTTCAAATGTACAGTCTGACCAGTGTCCTCCCCAGGGGACACGCCCTCTGACCATTAAAGCCACTCCCACAGGAAGTGACCAAATTGCAAACTAGACAATGAAACTTGTTACTCTGGTCTAATTACACTCCTGACTCACACTCACACTCACCCGCAGTTGTTGCAGTTGAAGTGGTCGGGGTGGTAGGGGTCGTTCCTGAAGATCAGCGGCTGGTCATCAATGATGGAATGACACTTCTGGCAGATGTACTTGCCCAGACTGCTGGCTCGCTCGCGGTTGTGGCACGGACGACACAAGTGCCTGTGAGAAGTTAAAGCATCGTTGCTGAAGCTCCGGGACGCTGATACTCCTGCACAAGCACACCTGGAAACACCTGGATACGACCTGTCTCACCCTGACAATACAGGTCCTGCATGGCTGCACACCTTTAGCAGAGTGTTTCTGCTACACACATTTCACAGCAGCAACTTTCTTACAATACACAGCGTCCTGTACAGTCACAATCTTTGGCCCCCTGGTGGTGACAGTGGTGTAACATAGAACTAAACACTCTTCTGTTCTTCTTTAGAGTCACATATTTACAAAAATCAATAAAGTTCATAAGATACAAGAAACTGTTGTTTACAGTTTACTGATCACTGCGTTTACTGTAATCCAGACTCTTCTACTGACTTCCTGCAGCTACACATCCTTTCAGACCCACGGAGTGGAGTGGACACGGACATCAGCAGCTATATCTGAAGTAAAAGTTTCTTATATGAGTTTTATTAAATACTGAATGTATATCTACAGCGTCTGATTTTGAAAGTCTCCTTGAACTTAATGGATTTAACTGGTTTTAACTGGAAGTTCGCCGTACTAGCAGTTAAAGCCTGAGACTAAATCTGGACCTCAGATTAACCACTGCTACACGTTCTCTTACTGCATGAGGCGGTTCAGTGTGTTTGTGTGTTCAGGTCCGGTTCTCCACTCACCGGCCAGCGTTCTTCGCAAAGCCCACATCAGCCAGCACCGTCTGACACACGTCACAGCAGAAACAGTCCGGGTGCCAGCTGCTGTTCATAGCCTTAATGACTCGCCCGACGATGAACTCTCCTGTGATCAGAACACGCGCGTCACCATCACCGCACACAAACCAGTATACCTCACACCAGTACAGAGAGACTAGACAGAGCAGGTCCTCGTACAGGTGTAGATATACGACGTCTCTGGAAGAGACTCTAAATCCAAATACTCACCGCACTGATTACAGCAGGGAGCAAACAGCATCTGGAAATCATGCTCGCAGTACTTTCTTCCCTCGAACTGTAAACAAATCACATCAAAGAGTTCTGATCAAAGTCTCAGCTGAGCTTCTGAAAACTTCACTCACCTGATAGATCAAGTTCTAGATTCAAAAAACTCTTTAATAAACAACTGTATCATAATCAGTATCTTACATCACTGCAGTACAGGTACAGGTACAGGTAAGAAGTACAGGTACAGGGTTAAGGTTCAGGTAAGAAGTACAGGTACAGGTAAGAAGTACAGGTACAGGGTTAGGGTTCAGGTAAGAAGTACAGGTACAGGTACAGGTAAGAAGTACAGGTACAGGGTTAGGGTTCAGGTAAGAAGTACAGGTACAGGTAAGAAGTACAGGTACAGGGTTAGGGTTCAGGTAAGAAGTACAGGTACAGGTAAGAAGTACAGGTACAGGTACAGGTAAGAAGTCTCACCTCGTAAAACAGTCCTTCTGGAAACTGCTGGAAACACTGAGCGCAGACGAAGCAGTGCTCGTGATAGAGCTCACCGTTACTGTTCACTATCCTCTCCGCGGGCGAGAAGCCGGCCTTGCACAGCTCACACATAGCGTTAGCGAGCGCGTTAGCCATGTTACTGTGGAGACAAACACACTCACCTTCATCACCTTCATCACCATCATCACCATTATCACTTTAATCACCATCATGACCTTCATCACATTAATCACCTTCATCACCTTCATCTTCATTACCTTTATCACTTTCATCACCATCATCACCTTCATCTTCATTACCTTTATCACTTTCATCACCATCATCACCTTCATCACATTAATCACCTTCATCACTTTCATCACCTTTATCACCTTCATCACATTAATCACCTTCATCACGTTAATCACCTTCATCACCTTCATCACCTTCATCACCTTCATCACCTTCATCACCTTCATCACCTTCATCACCTTCATCACCTTCATCACCTTCATCACCTTCATCACCTTCTTCACCTTCATCACCTTCATCACCTTCATCACCTTCATCACCTTCATCACCTTCATCACCTTCATCACCTTTATCACCTTCATCACCTACATTATCTTCATCACCTTCATCAGAACACTTACAGCACACGGTCCGGTACGTGCCCAGAGCTGTGATGGAGCTCTCTGAACTCTGGAGGTCACAGAACTGCACAGGTTCATGTTTATAATGTTCTGATGGGTTCTGTGTTCTGGTTCTGAAGCCTGTAGTCTGTAAGTGACTGGTGACGGTAGCTCAGTCTGGACTGGAACCAGAAATCTCCAGAACTGCTGGAGTCCTTATCAACAAAGTGAGTCTGGTTCTCGAACTGGTTCTGTTCAGGATTATCAGAACCTCTGTGCTATTTAGGAAACCAGCTCCAGTTTTTACAGGAACCAAGGAACATCAAAGAACATGTGACCAGCAGAGGGCGCTGCTGAGCGCTGGTAAACAGTAGTAACAGGATGGTGGAGCACTTCGATTTATTTTTGGTGGAAATGCAGCCAATGTTTCAGAATTAGGTGGGAGAACTGGAGTGGAACCGGTTCCACGCTGGTCAAAAAGACCGGTTTACCAGAACTTCCCATAAACAGAGTTCAGTTCAGATTCAATACCTTATTAAACACACGGTCACTGATACTGTTTATTTATTATTTCTGTATTAGTGATGGGATCTGGATAATTAAACTTATTAGATTAATAAATAAATTATTAAAATATACTCCACTAAGTAAAACTCTATATCTGATCAATAAATGTCTGATCACCAGTAAGAAGAGCAGATCTGATTAGAACAGATGTAAATAATCCTACATACAATACAAAGTAACATGAATATGTTATTGTGAGAGAAGTAGATCAGATCTTGATCCAGTTTGAAGAACAAAGTTAGGTTCCAGATTTCTCCTGGACGCCCCAGACATTGTATGAATGTGTTCAATTCCTTCAGCAGCAAATCTTGATTTAGCTTAATGAAGTACTGAGCAGTCAAAGCAGGTATTAGATGAGAACTGATAATAATACTGGGTTGTTTAGGAGAAGCTTGGAAAGAGTTAAATAAACACACTGACGTATGTAAAAGCACTACTTACTCTATTAATACTGTTTAATATTTAATAATAAAGTGTAAAAGCACTACTTACTCTATTAATACTGATTAATATTTAATAATAAAGTGTAAAAGCACTACTTACTCTATTAATACTGATTAATATTTAATAATAAAGTGTAAAAGCACTACTTACTCTATTAATACTGTTTAATATTTAATAATAAAGTGTAAAAGCACTACTTACTCTATTAATACTGATTAATATTTAATAATAAAGTGTAAAAGCACTACTTACTCTATTAATACTGATTAATATTTAATAATAAAATGTAAAAGCTCTACTTACTCTATTAATACTATTAAATATTTAATAATAGAGTGTAAAAGCTCTACTTACTCTATTAATACTGTTTAATATTTAATAATAAAGTGTAAAAGCACTACTTACTGTATTAATACTGATTAATATTTAATAATAAAGTGTAAAAGCACTACTTACTCTATTAATACTGATTAATATTTAATAATAAAGTGTAAAAGCACTACTTACTCTATTAATATTGTTTAATATTTAATAATAAAGTGTAAAAGCACTACTTACTCTATTAATATTGTTTAATATTTAATAATAAAGTGTAAAAGCTCTACGTACTCTATTAGTACTGATTAATATTTAATAATAAAGTGTAAAAGCTCTACTTACTCTATTAATACTGTTCAATACTTAATAATAAAGTGGAAAAACTCTACTTACTCTATTAATACTGTTTAATATTTAATCATAAAGTGTAAAAGCTCTACTTACTCTATTAATACTGTTTAATATTTAATCATAAAGTGTAAAAGCTCTTACTCTATTACTTACTCTATTAGTACTGATTAATATTTAATAATAAAGTGTTTACTGAGTAAATAAAAACTCCCTGTCTGGATAGAGTAGCTTTTTATATATAATAATATCTCAGAGAGACTAAACTGTAGAGTACTCTAAGTATATATGTATTTAAATCAGTAATCAGTGTAATTAGATTAAACAGTACGGCTACTCATAAATCAACATCTGCGTCTTTAAGGAGGATAAAATAATTCCGAGCTCACTATCGGACGTAGAAGTCACAGAATTCCTTGTAAACCTTGACGTCACTACGTCTCCTGGGAGAGGTGGACAGAGGGACTCCGGCCTCCCCGCCGTTCTGTCCGGGCTGGACTCCGTTCAGTTGCACCTGTATGACCTCACTCTCAGGACTTATCCGGTTCTGGTCCTCCATGGTGTCTGTCCGAGCGAGTGGTCAGCAGAGTGAGACGACGACAGAGGTGATCCGCAAATCTCACCCCAAAACCAGAACTACAGAGAGACTGGTGTCCCTGAACACCACTCTGAAACAAGCTCTGACCAGAGAAGGTCCCCACCTCCCCCGTCCTCTGTCCTTCGTCCCCCACCCCCTCCACATTTGGTATGAGGCTGGGTTGCTGTTTCAAACTAAGAGTCGAGCTGCTGAAACACACATTACTGAGACTGTAAGTACTCCAGAGAAATAAGAGTTCATCAGATTCAGTACTCTCATTCAACTTGCATAAACAGGTCCTTTGTAGCTATCCAATCCCTGTACCAATCCCATTCCCAATCTCAATCCCATTCCAATTCTCCATCACATTCCAATTCCCATTCCCTATCCCAATCCCAATCCCATTCCCAGTCCACATACTGGGATACTGTAGTGCAGGACTCTTATCAAGTGCATTAACAGGCAGGTCACAGGTTTCTGGTACGTACAGTCTCTGTTAGAGTTTCTCAGAAAACTGATCACTTACTATCAGCTGACTAGGTCTTACCTCCACATACCTGTAATCCACAGGCACATACACCTGAGCAGCTGCCTGTGGAACCTGTTCAAAATAGATATATTCATTATTTTATCATTTTTAGAAACGAATCATATAGAGAATTATTTTATATTATATTTGTAATATTTGATTTAAATTGTGAGAGGCTGAAACTTCATTAAGCTGGTCTAGTTAGTTACAGTCGTAAGTAGGAGTTTAGTGAGAGTTAAATAAGAGCAGCGTGCTGGTTTATATATATATATATATAGTATATACTGTACAGTCTGTGTATTGTATATTAACTTTGTTTATTATTCAGATTTTGATTTAAATTGTCTCGTAACCAGACGGGACTTTTAACAGAGCAGAGTTTCCCCGACCCCACAAATAGACCCTGACTGTCATCTCCAAACTCGGCACAGCTGCCACTGTTATCATACCAGTAGGGGGGATCGGGGTGGGGGGCTGGGGGGTCTGTCCTGCTCTATTCAGCCTGCCTGCTTTTGGAGAATCACTGCGCTGAGCAGTTAGTCAGGCCTTTAACACACAGCGCAGTATGTTATGTTCAGACCACCCGTCCAGAGGAGTCACCAGACAGGGACAGATCAGGAGGACCAACAAAATTCTTCTTTACAAAGCACTTTAACGTACAGCGTATATAATATAATAAATATATATAATACCGTTTATTATTATTATTATTATTGTTATTAATTATGGTCAAAGTGATAGGTAATAAAAGTGAAACACTCGAGTTAAACTACAGTCGTGCTGTTTAAATATTATAAATACTGACTGAACTGAGAAACTGTGTCTGGTGAACACACGGAGCTGGCGCCAGTTCTGAAACACTGCAGTAACCGAGACCACCACTGTTATAAATACCACCCATACATAAATACCACCATTACATACCTCGTTACATACCCCATACCTCATACATCATACACCATACCAAAAATAACAACTAATAACAAAACTAACAACAAAACTAATAACAAAACTAACAAAACAACTAACAACTAATAACAAAACTGACAACAAAACTAACAACTAATAACAAAAGTAATAACAAAAATAACAACTAATAACAAAAATAACAACAAAACTAATAACAAAACTAACAACAAAACTAACAACTAATAACAAAACTAAACACAAAACTAACAACTAATAACAAAACTAACAACAAAACTAACAACAAAACTAACAACTAATAACAAAACTAATAACAAAACTAACAACAAAACTAACAACTAATAACAAAACTAACAACAAAACTAACAACAAAACTAACAACAAAACTAACAACTAATAACAAAACTAATAACAAAACTAACAACTAATAACAAAACTAACAACAAAACTAATAACAAAACTAACAACAAAACTAACAACTAATAACAAAACCAATAACAAAACTAACAACTAATAACAAAACTAACAACAAAACTAACGACTAATAACAAAACTAACAACTAATTACAAAACTAACAACAAAACTAATAAACAATAACAAAACTAACAACAAAACTAACAACAAAACTAACAACTAACAAAACAACTAATAACAAAACTAATAACTAATAACAAAACTAATAACTAATAACAAAACTAACAACAAAATTAACGACTAATAACAAAACTAACAAAACTAATAACTAATAACAAAACTAACAACAAAATTAACGACTAATAACAAAACTAACAAAACTAACAACTAATAACAAAACTAATAACAAAACTAACAACAAAACTAACAACTAATAACAAAACTAATAATAAAACTAACAACAAAACTAACAACTAATAACAAAATTAATAACTAATAACAAAACTAACAACAAAACTAATAACTAATAACAAAACTAATAACAAAACTCACAAATAATATCAAAACTAATAACAAAACTAACAACAAATATCAAAACTAATAACAAAACTGACAACACAACTAACAACTAATAACAAAACTAATAACTAATAACAAAACTAACAACAAAATTAACGACTAATAACAAAACTAAAAAAACTAATAACTAATAACAAAACTAATAACAAAACAAACAACAAAATTAACAACTAATAACAAAACAAATAACAAAACTAATGACAAAACTAACAACTAATAACAAAACTAATAACAAAACTAACAACTAATAACAAAACTAACAACAAAACTAATAACAAAACTAACAACAAAACTAACAACTAATAACAAAACCAATAACAAAACTAACAACTAATAACAAAACTAACAACAAAACTAACGACTAATAACAAAACTAACAACTAATTACAAAACTAACAACAAAACTAATAAACAATGACAAAACTAACAACAAAACTAACAACAAAACTAACAACTAACAAAACAACTAATAACAAAACTAATAACTAATGACAAAACTAACAACAAAATTAACGACTAATAACAAAACTAACAAAACTAACAACTAATAACAAAACTAATAACAAAACTAACAACAAAACTAACAACTAATAACAAAACTAATAATAAAACTAACAACAAAACTAACAACTAATAACAAAATTAATAACTAATAACAAAACTAACAACAAAACTAATAACTAATAACAAAACTAATAACAAAACTCACAAATAATATCAAAACTAATAACAAAACTAACAACAAATATCAAAACTAATAACAAAACTGACAACACAACTAACAACTAATAACAAAACTAATAACTAATAACAAAACTAACAACAAAATTAACGACTAATAACAAAACTAAAAAAACTAATAACTAATAACAAAACTAATAACAAAACAAACAACAAAATTAACAACTATTAACAAAACTAATAACAAAACTAATGACAAAACTAACAACTAATAACAAAATTAATAACTAATAACAAAACTAACAACAAAACTAATAACTAATAACAAAACTAACAACAAAACTAATAACAAAACTAATAACAAAACTAACAACTAATATCAAAACTAATAACAAAACTAATAACAAAACTAACAACTAATATCAAAACTAATAACAAAACTGACAACAAAACTGACAACTAATAACAAAACTAATAACAAAACTGAAAACAAAACTAACAACTAATAACAAAACTAATAACTAATAACAAAACTAACAACAAAACTAATAGCTAATAACAAAACTAACAAGTAACAAAACTAATAACTAATAACAAAACTCACAAATAATATCAAAACTAATAACAAAACTAACAACTAATATCAAAACTAATAACAAAACTGACAACAAAACTAACAACTAATAACAAAACTAATAACTAATAACAAAACTAACAACAAAATTAACGACTAATAACAAAACTAACAAAACTAATAACTAATAACAAAACTAATAACAAAACAAACAACAAAACTGACAACTAATAACAAAACTAATAACAAAACTAACGACAAAACTAACAACTAATAATAAAATTAATAACTAATAACAAAACTAACAACAAAACTAATAACTAATAACAAAACTAACAACAAAACTAATAACAAAACTAATAACAAAACTAACAACTAATATCAAAACTAATAACAAAACTGACAACAAAACTAACAACTAATAACAAAACTAATAACAAAACTGAAAACAAAACTAACAACTAATAACAAAACTAATAACTAATAACAAAACTAATAACTAATAACAAAACTAATAACAAAACTAACAACTAATAACAAAACTAACAACAAAACTAACAACTAATAACAAAACTAACAACAAACCTAACAACTAATAACAAAACTAACAACTAATAACAAAACTAAGAACTAATAACAAAACTAACAACAAACCTAACAACTAATAACAAAACTAACAACAAACCTAACAACTAATAACAAAACAAATAACAAAACTAATAACAAAACTAACAGCTAATAACAAAACTAACAACTAATAACAAAACTAATAACAAAACTAACAACTAATAACAAAACTAAGAACTAATGACAAAACTAACAACAAACCTAACAACTAATAACAAAACTAATAACAAAACTAAGAACTAATAACAAAACTAAGAACTAATAACAAAACTAAGAACAAAACTAAAAACTAATAACAAAACAAATAACAAAACTAATAACAAAACTAACAGCTAATAACAAAACTAACAACTAATAACAAAACTAAGAACAAAACTAATAACCAATGACAAAACTAACAAAACTAACAACAAAACTAAAAACTAATAAGAAAACTAACCACAAAACTAACAAGTAATAACAAAACTAACAACTAATAACAAAACTAACAACAAAACTAATAACAAAACTAATAACAAAACTGACAATTAATAACAAAACTAATTACAAAACTAATAACTAATAACAAAACTAACAACAAACTAACAACTAATACTAAAACTAATAACAAAACTAACAACAAAATTAACAACTAATAACAAAGCTAACAACTAGTAACAAAACTAACAACTAATAACAAAACTAACAACAAAACTAACAACTAATAACAAAACTAATAACAAAACTAACAACTAATAACAAAACTAATAACAAAACTAACAACTAATAGCAAAACTAACAACACAACTAACAACTAATAACAAAACTAATAACAAAACCAACAACTAATAACAAAACTAATAAAAAAACTAATAACAAAACTAACAACTAATAACAAAACTAATAACAAAACTAACAACTAATAACAAAACTAACAACACAACTAACAACTAATAACAAAACTAATAACAAAACCAACAACTAATAACAAAACTAACAACACAACTAACAACTAATAACAAAACTAATAACAAAACCAACAACTAATAACAAAACCAACAACTAATAACAAAACTAACAACAAAACTAACAACTTATATCTGTTTATATGTGTGTGTGTGTGTGTGTACATGTATTTATGTGTGTGTGTACATGTGTTTGTGTACATGTATTTACTTGTGTGTGTGTGTACATGTATTTATATGTGTGTGTGTGCGGGTGTGGGTTTGTGTTCATGTATTTATACATGTTTGTGTGTGTACATGTGTTTGTGTATATGTATTTATGTGTGTGTGTGTGTGTGTGTGTTTGTGTGTGTGGGTTTGTGTATATGTATTTATATGTGTGTGTGTGTGTGTGTGTACATGTATTTATATGTGTGTGTACATGTATTTATATGTGTTTGTGTGTGTACATGCATTTATATATGTGTGTGTGTGTGGGTGTGTGTACATGTATTTATATGTGTGTGTGTGTGTGTGTGTGTGTGTGTGGGTTTGTGTACATGTATTTATATGTGTGTGTTTGTGTGTGTGGGTGTGTGTACATGTGTTTATGTGTGTGTGTGTGTGTGTGTACATGTGTTTGTGTAGATGTATTTATATGTGTAATAACAAAACTAATGACAAAACTAACAACTAATATCAAAACTAATAACAAAACTGATAACAAAACTAACAACTAATAACAAAACTAATACCAAAACTGACAACAAAACTAACAACTAATAACAAAACTAATGACTAATAACAAAACTAACAACAAAACTAAAAACTAATAACAAAACTAACAACTAATAACAAAACTAACAACAAAACTAACAACTAATAACAAAACTAACAACCAAATTAACATTTAATAAAAAAACTAACAACTAATTACAAAACTAACAACACAACTAATAACTAATAACAAAACTAACAACAAAACTAACAACAAAACTAACAACTAACAAAACAACTAATAACAAAACTAATAACTAATAACAAAACTAACAACAAAATTAACGACTAATAACAAAACTAACAAAACTAATAACTAACAACAAAACTAACAACAAAACTAACAACTAATAACAAAATTAATAACTAATAACAAAACTAACAACAAAACTAACAACTAATAACAAAATTAATAACTAATAACAAAACTAACAACAAAACTAATAACTAATAACAAAACTATTAACAAAACTAACAACTAATATCAAAACTAATAACAAAACTAATAACAAAACTAACAACTAATATCAAAACTAATAACAAAACTGACAACAAAACTAACAACTAATAACAAAACGAATAACAAAACTGACAACAAAACTAACAACTAACAACAAAACTAATAATTAATAACGAAACTAACAACAAAACTAATAACAAAACTAACAACAAAATTAACAACTAATAACAAAACTAACAAAACTAATAACTAATAACAAAACTAATAACAAAACTAACAACAAAACTAACAATAACAAAACTAATAACAAAACTAACGACAAAACTAACAACTAATAACAAAACTAATAACTAATAACAAAACTAATAACTAATAATAAAACTAATAACAAAACTAACAACTAATAACAAAACTAACAACAAAACTAATAACTAATAACAAAACTAATAACAAAACTAACAACTAATAACAAAACTAATAACAAAACTGACAACAAAACTAACAACTAATAACAAAACTAACAAAAAAACTAACAACTAATAACAAAACTAATAACAAAACTAACAACTAATAACAAAACTAACAACAAAACTAATAACAAAACTAACAAAACTAAAAACTAATAACAAAACTAACAACAAAACTAACACTAATAACAAAACTAATAACAAAACTAACAACAAAACTAACAAAAAAACTAACAACAAAACTAACAACTAATAACAAAACTAATACCAAAACTGACAACAAAACTAACAACTAATAACAAAACTAATGACTAATAACAAAACTAACAACAAAACTAAAAACTAATAACAAAACTAACAACTAATAACAAAACTAACAACAAAATTAACAACTAATAACAAAACTAACAACTAATTACAAAACTAACAACAAAACTAATAACTAATAACAAAACTAACAACAAAACTAACAACAAAACTAACAACTAACAAAACAACTAATAACAAAACTAATAACTAATAACAAAACTAACAACAAAATTAACGACTAATAACAAAACTAACAAAACTAATAACTAAAAACAAAACTAACAACTAATAACAAAATTAATAACTAATAACAAAACTAACAACAAAACTAACAACTAATAACAAAATTAATAACTAATAACAAAACTAATAACTAATAACAAAACTAATAACAAAACTAACAACAAAATTAACAACTAATAACAAAACTAACAAAACTAATAACTAATAACAAAACTAATAACAAAACTAAAGACAAAACTAACAACTAATAACAAAACTAATAACTAATAACAAAACTAATAACTAATAAGAAAACTAATAACAAAACTAACAACTAATAACAAAACTAACAACAAACCTAACAACTAATAACAAAACTAATAACAAAACTAACAACTAATAACAAAACTAAGAACTAATAACAAAACTAACAACAAACCTAACAATTAATAACAAAACTAATAACAAAACTAACAACTAATAACAAAACTAAGAACTAATAACAAAACTAACAACAAAACTAACAACTAATAACAAAACAAATAACGAAACTAATAACAAAACTAACAGCTAATAACAAAACTAACAACTAATGACAAAACTAACAAAACTAACAACAAAACTAAAAACTCATAACAAAACTAACCACAAAACTAACAACTAATAACAAAACTAACAACTAATAACAAAACTAACAACAAAACTAATAACAAAACTAATAACAAAACTGACAACTAATAACAAAACTAATTACAAAACTAATAACTAATAACAAAACTAACAACAAACTAACAACTAATACCAAAACTAATAACAAAACTAACAACAAAACTAACAACTAATAACAAAACTAACAACTAGTAACAAAACTAACAACTAATAACAAAACTAACAACAAAACTAACAACTAATAACAAAACTAATAACAAAACTAACAACTAATAACAAAACTAATAACAAAACTAACAATTAATAGCAAAACTAATAACAAAACCAACAACTAATAACAAAACTAATAAAAAACTAATAACAAAACTAACAACTAATAACAAAACTAATAACAAAACTAACAACTAATAACAAAACTAACAACACAACTAACAACTAATAACAAAACTAATAACAAAACCAACAACTAATAACAAAACCAACAACTAATAACAAAACTAACAACACAACTAACAACTAATAACAAAACTAATAACAAAACCAACAACTAATAACAAAACCAACAACTAATAACAAAACTAACAACAAAACTAACAACTTATATCTGTTTATATGTGTGTATGTGTACATGTATTTATGTGTGTGTGTGTACATGTGTTTGTGTACATGTATTTACTTGTGTGTGTGTGTACATGTATTTATATGTGTGTGTGTGCGGGTGTGGGTTTGTGTTCATGTATTTATACATGTTTGTGTGTGTACATGTGTTTGTGTATATGTATTTATGTGTGTGTGTGTGTTCGTGTGTGTGGGTTTGTGTATATGTATTTATATGTGTGTGTGTGTGTGTGGGTGTGTTTACATGTATTTATATATGTGTGTATGTGTGTGTGGGTGTGTGTACATGTATTTATATGTGTGTGTACATGTATTTATATGTGTTTGTGTGTGTACATGCATTTATATATG
>CM038707.1:75000-107500 GCA_021613375.1 Megaleporinus macrocephalus | reverse complement strand
CTTCTCTAAACTCTTATATAAATATATATCTCCTCTAAACTCTTATATAAATATAAATATATATCTTCTCTAAACTCTTATATAAATATATATCTCCTCTAAACTCTTATATAAATATAAATATATATCTCCTCTAAACTCTTATATAAATATATATCTCCTCTAAAGTCTTATATAAATATAAATATATATCTCCTCTAAACTCTTATATAAATATATATCTCCTCTAAAGTCTTATATAAATATAAATATATATCTTCTCTAAACTCTTATATAAATATATATCTCCTCTAAACTCTTATATAAATATATATCTCCTCTAAACTCTTATATAAATATAAATATATATCTTCTCTAAACTCTTATATAAATATATATCTCCTCTAAACTCTTATATAAATATAAATATATATCTCCTCTAAACTCTTATATAAATATATATCTCCTCTAAACTCTTATATAAATATATATATATATCTCCTCTAAACTCTTATATAAATATATATTTCCTCTAAACTCTTATATAAATATATAAATATATATATATATATATATATATATATATATATCGCCTCTAAACTCTTATTTAAATATATATTTCCTCTAAACTCTTATATAAACATACATCTCTTCTAAACTTTTATATAAATATATATCTCCTCTAAACTCTTATAAATATATATTTCCTCTAAACTCTTATATAAATATATATCTCCTCTAAACTCTTATATAAATATATATTTCCTCTAAACTCTTATATAAATATATATCTCCTCTAAACTCTTATATAAATATAAATATATATCTTCTCTAAACTCTTATATAAATATATATCTCCTCTAAACTCTTATAAATATATATTTCCTCCAAACTCTTATATAAATATATATCTCCTCTAAACTTTTATATAAATATATATCTCCTCTAAACTTTTATATAAATATATATCTCCTCTAAACTCTTATATAAATAAATCTTCTCTAACACCCCCCCCCCCCTCCTCCCCTCCCCCGCGCCCCCCCACTGTGTCCGGCTGCTCGCGCTGACCGCTAATCCCGGACTCAACATGCCTCATAATAAACAGGAGACCCCGGAAACAGGGCGCTTCCGCTGCGCGAGCCCGGCTCCGGCCCAAAGCGCGTGCGCGCACACTTTCCGTCCTGTTCATTAACCGACGCAGCACCTGCGCACGCGCTGCCTGCACGCCCCCCACAGTGACGCGCTGCTGACGAAGCCGGAAGTGAAGGAGCTCGAGCTTCCCGAGTTTCTTCCACAGTAACGATTAAAAGTGATTAATAATAATTAATAATCCGCCACGAAACCAGAGCCGCAGATTACCCGTCGCACGCGCAGAGATGGAGGTGAGAACCTGAGAGACACGGAGAGCGTATCGATTAATAATCGATCAGAATGTTTACTGATTATAAATGGTAGCACAGCATCAGCTGTCCGTCACCACTGTGTGTGTATGTTTGTGTGTTTATATATATGCTCGCGCGCGCGCGCGCGCGTGTGTGTGTGTGTGTGTGTGTGTGAGTATATAAGTATATGTATGTGTGTGTTACAGTGAGTGTGTATGTATGTGTGTGTTACAGTGAGTGTGTATGTATGTGTGTTGTGTGTTACAGTTAGTGTGTGTGTGTGTATGTGTTGTGTGTTTGTATATATGTGTGTGTGTGTTTGTGTGTATATGTGTTACAGTGAGTGTGTGTGTATTTGTGTGTATATGTGTTGTGTGTTTGTATATATGTGTGTGTGTGTATGTGTTGTGTGTTTGTATATGTGTGTGTGTGTGTGTGTGTTTGTGTGTATATGTGTTACAGTGAGTGTGTGTGTGTTTGTGTGTATATGTGTTGTGTGTTTGTATATATATATGTGTGTGTATGTGTTGTGTGTTTGTATATATGTGTGTGTGTGTGTTTGTGTGTATATGTGTTACAGTGAGTGTGTGTGTGTATTTGTGTGTATATGTGTTGTGTGTTTGTATATATATGTGTGTGTGTATGTGTTGTGTGTTTGTGTATATATATGTGTGTGTGTGTGTTTGTGTGTATATGTGTTGTGTGTTTGTATATATATGTGTGTGTGTGTGTGTGTGTATTTGTGTATATGTGTTGTGTGTGTGTGTGTGTTTGTGTGTATATGTGTTGTGTGTTTGTATATATATGTGTGTGTGTGTGTGTGTATTTGTATATATGTGCGTGTGTGTGTGTGTGTATTTGTGTGTATATGTGTGTGTGTGTGTGTATTTGTGTGTATATGTGTTACAGTGAGTGTGTGTGTTAGTGTAATCAGGTTTAGGTGTGTAACGGTGGTCTCTGTTCTCAGAGGGACGCTGATCTGGAGGCGGGGAGTCCCTCACCTGCTCTCTCCAAATCTAAGGTAAGATTAATTTCTGTAGAAACAAATAAAACAGACTGACCATCAGGACCTCCTCTCACTGTCCAGTCTATCAACTCCACTGACCGTACTTCCTCTCACTGTCCAGTCTATCAACTCCACTGACCGTACCTCCTCTCACTGTCCAGTCTATCAACTCCACTGACCGTACTTCCTCTCACTGTCCAGTCTATCAACTCCACTGACCGTACCTCCTCTCACTGTCAAGTCTATCAACTCCACTGACCGTACCTCCTCTCACTGTCCAGTCTATCAACTCCACTGACCGTACCTCCTCTCACTGTCAAGTCTATCAACTCCACTGACCGTACCTCCTCTCACTGTCCAGTCTATCAACTCCACTGACCGTACCTCCTCTCACTGTCCAGTCTATCAACTCCACTGACCGTACCTCCTCTCACTGTCCAGTCTATCAACTCCACTGACCGTACTTCCTCTCACTGTCCAGTCTATCAACTCCACTGACCGTACCTCCTCTCACTGTCCAGTCTATCAACTCCACTGACCATACAGCAGCACTATAGTCTACAATCACTGACGTGGTGGTGGTGTGTTAGTGTGTGTTGTGCTGGTGTGAGTGGATTAGACACCTCAGTGTCTCTGCTGGACTGAGAATCGTCCACCAACCAAAACTATCCAGACAGCAGTGTCCTGTGGGCGGCGTCCTGTGTCCACTGATGAAGAACTAGAGGAACACAAACTGTGCAGCAGCAGATGAGCTACTGTCTCTGACTTTACATCTACAAGGTGGACCAGCAAGTAGTAGGAGTGTCTAATAGAGTGGACAGTGAGTGGACACAGTATTTAAACACTCCAGCAGCAGCACTGCTGTGTCTGATCCACTCACACCAGCACAACACAGACTAACACACCACCACCACGTCAGTGTCACTGCAGTGCTGAGAATGACCCACCTCCCTAGTAGTATCTGCTCTGTGGGGGTCCTGTGGTGGTCCTGTATGGTCAGTGGAGCTGATACTGTGTATTAATGTAGTGGTCAGTCGGTGTATGTATGACAGTTCAGTTGAATGTTTACTGATGTGTTTACTGTGTTTACTGATTTGTTTACTGTGTTTACTGTGTTTACTGATGTGTTTACTGATGTGTTTACTGATTTGTTTACTGTGTTTACTGTGGTTACTGATTTGTTTACTGATGTGTTTACTGTGTTTACTGATGTGTATACTGTGTTTACTGATTTGTTTACTGTGTTTACTGATGTGTTTACTGTGTTTACTGTGGTTACTGATTTGTTTACTGATGTGTTTACTGTGTTTACTGATGTGTATACTGTGTTTACTGATGTGTTTACTGATTTGTTTACTGTGTTTACTGTGGTTACTGATTTGTTTACTGTGTTTACTGTGTTTACTGATGTGTTTACTGTGTTTACTGATGTGTTTACTGATTTGTTTACTGTGGTTACTGATTTGTTTACTGATGTGTTTACTGATTTGTTTACTGTGTTTACTGATGTGTTTACTGTGTTTACTGATGTGTTTACTGTGTTTACTGTGTTGGGGTGTAGCTGGACCTGCTCTCTAAAGAGGATCTGATTAAGTTCTCTAAGAAGCAGATGTGTTTACTGTGTTTACTGATTTGTTTACTGTGTTTACTGTTGTGTTTACTGTGTTTACTGTGTTTACTGTTGTGTTTACTGTTGTGTTTACTGTTGTGTTTACTGTTGTGTTTACTGTGTTTACTGATGTGTTTACTGTGTTGGGGTGTAGCTGGACACGCTCTCTAAAGAGGATCTGATTAAGTTCTCTAAGAAGCAGATGTGTTTACTGTGTTTACTGATGTGTTTACTGTGTTTACTGATGTGTTTACTGTGTTTACTGATGTGTTTACTGTGTTTACTGTGTTGGGGTGTAGCTGGACACGCTCTCTAAAGAGGATCTGATTAAGTTCTCTAAGAAGCAGATGTGTTTACTGTGTTTACTGATGTGTTTACTGATGTGTTTACTGTGTTTACTGATGTGTTTACTGATGTGTTTACTGTGTTTACTGATGTGTTTACTGTGTTTACTGATGTGTTTACTGATGTGTTTACTGTGTTTACTGTGTTGGGGTGTAGCTGGACACGCTCTCTAAAGAGGATCTGATTAAGTTCTCTAAGAAGCAGGTGGCTCTGATTCAGAAGCTGAAGGTTAAATGTGCAGGTGAGCAGTTTAGACCATGTGGTCTTTGTTTACAGTTATTTTTTTTGTTTACAGCAATTATATTTTCAATATATATTTTCTCATATATAACCCTGTGTGTATGTGTGTGTGTGTGTTTGTTTGTGTGTGTGTGTTTGTATGTTTGTTTGTGTGTGTGTGTGTTTGTATGTTTGTTTGTGTGTTTGTGTGTGTGTATGTGTTTGTGTGTGTGTGTGTTGAAGATTTGGAAAAAGAAGTTCAAAAAGATCAAAAGGCTCTTCAAAGTGGAAGTTCAGATAATTCCATAATACAGGTAAGTGTTCAGTATGTACAGGTGATGGATTAGAGGAAAGGTAGTTGTATGGGTTCTAGATCTGTAAGGGTTCTAGATCTGTATGGGTTCTAGCGCAGGCTGAGATGGACAGCAGTGTCTAGCACATCAGTCCCAAACCTCAGGACGGAGTTCATCCAAACACAAACCTCACAACACCAGCTTAGGGTCCTTCAACTGACCCTCAGACTGACCCTCAGACTGACCCTCAGGCTGTGACCCTCAGGCTGTGACCCTCAGGCTGTGACCCTCAGGCTGCCCCCTCAGGCTGCCCCCTCAGGCTGCCCCTCAGGCTGCCCCTCAGGCTGCCCCTCAGACTGACCCTCAGGCTGAACCTCAGACTGACCCTCAGGCTGTACCCTCAGACTGACCCTCAGGCTGAACCTCAGACTGACCCTCAGGCTGTACCCTCAGACTGACCCTCAGACTGACCCTCAGACTGACCCTCAGACTGTACCCTCAGACTGTACCCTCAGACTGACCCTCAGACTGACCCTCAGGCTGAACCTCAGACTGACCCTCAGGCTGTACCCTCAGACTGACCCTCAGACTGACCCTCAGACTGTACCCTCAGACTGAAGCTCCTGACGTGCTCACTGTGTGTGTCAGATCTCCAGCAGAGTGTGTCGTGAGAAGTGCTAGTGAGTAATGAGGTGTTTACAGTCTGGTCCTGTAGGTGTGTGTTAAAGCTTTCACACGAGAGCAGCACTAGTTTCACTACAGCACTCACACCTCCTGATCATCACACGATGTGAACTGATCAGAGTGAACTACACGTCCTGAACAGAGGAGTTCAGTACTGAAGATGATCTGCTGTATTTAAACTGAACACCTGTTTATAAATTATAAACCTCAGAGAGAGTCAGCGTTAACTACTGGTTTCAAGTTTCAAGTTTATTTGTCATTTGCACATCATGTCAGGACATAACATGCATTGAAACGTTTGGGGTGAGGCTCAGATAAACTCTACAGCAGGACAGCGTTATATATATAAAACAGTACAAACATACAATAAATAGACAATATTAAAGTAAAAATAAGCTATAAATATAGTTATAACTGAAATATATAAAGGACTATACAAAACACAAGATATGAACATAGGATATACAGGAGGACATCTGTGAAAAACTTTGCATTGGCAGGTTCTAAGTAGATAAATCTCTATTTATCTATATACTGCTGAACATCTTTAAATAGTTCTAGTTGTAGTAGAACTCACTGCTAATATGAGTGGTGGTGTTGTTGTTGTTGTTGTTGTTGTTGTTATTGTTGTTGTCGTGTTGAATCAGGAGCTCACTGAGAGGATGGATGCGGTGCTGCTGGAGAAAGCTGAGGTGGAGCAGACTGCTGTGCTGCTGCGGAGAGAAAATGAGAAGCTCAGAAAGCAGACGGAGGTACGCTCAGGGCTTCATATTCATATAACCAGTGTTCAGTAGTAACCAGTGTTCAGTAGTAACCAGTGTTCAGTAGTAACCAGTGTTCAGTAGTAATCAGTGTTTATTAATAACCAGTGTTCAGTAGTAATCAGTGTTCAGTAGTAATCAGTGTTCAGTAATAGTGTTCAGTAATAATCAGTGTTCAGTAGTAATCAGTGTTCAGTAATAGTGTTCAGTAATAACCAGTGTTCAGTAATAACCAGTGTTCAGTAATAGTGTTCAGTAATAACCAGTGTTCAGTAATAACCAGTGTTCAGTAATAACCAGTGTTCAGTAGTAATCAGTGTTTAATAATAGTGTTCAGTAGTAACCAGTGTTCAGTAGTAACCAGTGTTCAGTAATAGTGTTCAGTAATAACCAGTGTTCAGTAATAACCAGTGTTCAGTAGTAATCAGTGTTTAATAATAGTGTTCAGTAGTAACCAGTGTTCAGTAGTAACCAGTGTTCAGTAGTAATCAGTGTTCAGTAGTAGTAGGGGTTAGTAGGGGTTAGTAGGGTTAGGGTGGGTTAGTAGGGATGGGGGGGGGTTAGTGGGTGTTAGTAGGGTTAGGGTGGGTTAGTAGGGGTTAGTAGGGATTAGTAGGGGTTAGTAGGGTTAGGGCGGGTTAGTGGGGGTTAGTAGGGGTTAGTAGGGTTAGGGTGGGTTAGTAGGGGTTAGTAGGGATTAGTAGGGGTTAGTAGGGTTAGGGTGGGTTAGTAGGGGTTAGTAGGGTTAATGTGGGTTAGTAGGGGTTAGTAGGGGTTGGGGGGTTAGTAGGGGTTAGGGCGGGTTAGTAGGGGTTAGTAGGGGTTAGTAAGGGTTAGTAGGGTTAGGGCGGGTTAGTGAGGGTTAGTAGGGGTTAATAGGGTTAGGGGGGGTTAGTAAGGGTTAGTAGGGTTAGGGCGGGTTAGTAGGGGTTAGTAGGGGTTAGTAGGGTTAGGGCGGGTTAGTAGGGGTTAGTAGGGTTAGTAGGGGTTGGGGGGTTAGTAGGGGTTGGGGGGGTTAGTAGGGGTTAGTGGGGGTTAGTAGGGGTTAGTAGGGTTAGTGTGGGTTAGGGCGGGTTAGTGGGGGTTAGTAGGGGTTAGTAGGGTAAGGGGGGGTTAGTAGGGGTTGGGGGGGTTAGTGGGGGTTAGTAGGGGTTAGTAGGGTTAGGGGGGGTTAGTGGGGGTTAGTAGGGTAAGGGGGGGTTAGTGGGGGTTAGTAGGGGTTAGTAGGGTAAGGGGGGGTTAGTAGGGGTTAGTGGGGGTTAGTAGGGGTTAGTAGGGTAAGGGCGGGTTAGTGGGGGTTAGTCGGGGTTAGTAGGGTAAGGGCGGGTTAGTGGGGGTTAGTAGGGGTTAGTAGGGTTAGGGGGGGTTAGTAGGGTTAGGGCGGGTTAGTAGGGGTTAGTAGGGTTAGTAGGGGTTGGGGGGTTAGTAGGGGTTGGGGGGGTTAGTAGGGGTTAGTGGGGGTTAGTAGGGGTTAGTAGGGTTAGTGTGGGTTAGGGCGGGTTAGTGGGGGTTAGTAGGGGTTAGTAGGGTAAGGGGGGGTTAGTAGGGGTTGGGGGGGTTAGTGGGGGTTAGTAGGGGTTAGTAGGGTTAGGGGGGTTAGTGGGGGTTAGTAGGGTAAGGGGGGGTTAGTGGGGGTTAGTAGGGGTTAGTAGGGTAAGGGGGGGTTAGTAGGGGTTAGTGGGGGTTAGTAGGGGTTAGTAGGGTAAGGGGGGGTTAGTAGGGGTTAGTAGGGGTTAGTGGGGGTTAGTAGGGGTTAGTATGGTTAGGGGGGGTTAGTAGGGGTTAGTAGGGTAAAGGGGGGTTTGTAGGGGTTAGTAGGGTAAGGGGGGTTAGAAGGGGTTAGTAGGGTTAGTAGGGTTAGGGGGGGTTAGGGGGGGTTAGGGGGGGTTAGTAGGGTTAGTAGGGGTTAGTAGGGTAAGGGGGGGTTAGTGGGGGTTAGTAGGGTTAGGGGGGGTTAGTAGGGGTTAGTAGGGGTTAGTAGGGTAAGGGGGGGTTAGTGGGGGTTAGTAGGGGTTAGTAGGGTTAGGGGGGGTTAGGGGGGGTTAGTAGGGGTTAGGATCTTCACACAGAGCAGCTTCTGTAGATCTTTATCTTAAAGGTTTAATTTACACCAGAACCGGATCCACTACCTCCCAAACTGGATCCAGCGCTGAGTTTAGTGGACCCGACACTCACCCTGTGAAGTGGTCTTCACCTGCTGGTCCGTACGGAGTGTAATCAGAATCACTCCTGACGGTACTGATAGGAGTGTGAGATTAGTCGTACGTAGAGGAATCTGTTTGGACGGTAACCGGATCAGTTGCATTTCTGGTCCACTAGATGGCGACAGGTTTCACTTCCACGAGTACGAGCAGGTCCTGTGAGAGGAGACGTTCTGTTTGTTCAGAAGTGTTTATGTTCAGATCTGCTGAATCTCAAACTGATCATTAACATCTCACACCTTCCTACAGGAGGCTCTGGAAAATGCCTCCACTCTTCAGGAAAACCTGGAGCGGCTGAATAAGGAGCACAGAGAACAGATGGAGGCGATGGAGAAGAACTTGGAGGCCTCTGAAGTGAAGCACAGGGAGGAGCTGGAGAACGTTAAGAAGCTGGAAGCCGAGCTTAAGGAGAGCGAGGAAACCCGGAGACGCGGCCTGGTGGACGAGTTCGGCGCCCGTATGGAAGCGGTTCGGCAGGAATATGAGAAAACCGTATCGGACCTGCGGCAGGATCTGGAGTCGGCCCGGAAACTGTGGGCCACCGAAACGGAAGCTCTCCGAGAAGCTCACAAGGTGGCACTGAAGAAATCTCAGGAGGATCTGGAAAGTCTGCACGAGGAGATCGGCAAGCTTACCAGGCGGCACGAGGCTGAGGTGAGAGACCTGGAGGAGCAGCTGGAGGAGAACGCGGAGCACTTTGAGCTGGAGAGGGAGCGACTGTTACTCCTCCAGGACGAGCTGACGGAGCAGCTGGCGCTGAAGGAGAGCTTCCTGCAGGACGTCCAGGAAGAGGAGGAGGAGCTCAGTAGGAACGGCGCCCAGAAGGTCTCGGAGAGCAGTGAGACGGTGGACCCTTCAGCGGCGGAGGAGCCAGACAATGAAATGGACCGACTGAGAGTAGCAGTGCAGGACCTCCAGTCCAGGAACACGATGCTCCAGGAAGAGTTGACATTCCTCACCAACCTGAAGACCGAGCTCGAGGGTGAGCTGCAGCACGCAAAGGACGAGTTCACCCTGGAGAAAGAGGAGCTGGAGTTCAAGATTAACGAGCTACAGATGACCAGAGAGGACGGCGACACTCAGACCGATGGTCAGCCGGAAGCCGTCAGCGTTGACCAGCATGAGCAGGACCTCCAGGCGTTAAAGGAACTGCACAAGGTGGAGATGAGAGAGCTGGAGACTCGTCTTCACTGCAGCGCTGAACGTGAGAAGGAGGTGTTTCTACAAGAGGTGACAGACTGGCGCTGCAAGTGTGAGCAGCTGTCTGAGGAGAAGAACGTGGTGGTGTGTGAGTACGAGCGCTCCAAGGAGATCCTCAGGAACCTGGAGCTGGACCTCGGAGAGCGGACCAGGGTTATGAAGGAGCAGGCAGCGCTGTCCATGCAGGAGATGCAGGAACATCTCACTGAGAAGGACCGACTGATACAGCAGCTGAGGAGCGCTCCCAGGAGCTCCGAGCCAGATTCCCAACCCGCCCTGGACACAGGTGTCCTGGATCAGGAGGGGTCAGAGGAACTGGCCCCCACGTCAGACACTAAGAACCTGGAAAAACTCATAATGGACCTAAGAACCATACGAGATAACTGTAAGTTTGGACAGAGGGACACCGCCCAGCTGAGCGTCCAGAAGCTGGAGGACGTGTCTGGAGCTTTGGAGGTATCTTTACTGGAGAAGACCAGACTCACCAGCTGTATATCTGACCTGGAGGAACAGCTATCTTCTGCAGTAGCTGAGAAAGACCAACTGACCACACGCTGCGGCGCCTTATTAGAGGACTGTGCTGCTCTTCAGGCCTCGGAGGAGAAGTCCAAAGCAGCTGTGGAACATCTAAAGAGCACTGCAGCTGAGGAGCAGTCTGACCTTCAGAAGCACCTCCACTCAGCACTGGAGGAGAGGGATGCTCTACAGAAGGACATGGAAACGAGTAACAGACGACTCCTGGACGCTCAAGCTCAAGTCTCTGTGGTCCTACAGCAGAACTATAATGTGACCTCCAGAGGAGAAGAGGACATCTCCGTCCTGCTGACCCGTCTTCTGTCAAGAGTTCAGGAAGAGAAGTCGGTTCTGACCCAGCAGCTTGAGGAACAGGCGGCCCAGCTGGCAGAGATACGTTCTCAGGAGGAAGCTGGCCTCGCAGAGGAGCACCTACCGGTGGCCACTCTAAACAAAGACAGGCAGGAGGACCCGGCAGAGGAGGAGACCCGGGACGAGCAGCACTCTCAGGCTGCGGAGGTTTCAGAAGGTCTGGTGGTCAAAGAAGCTCGAGATGAAGCAGGTGCTCAAGAAACTGACGACATGAAGAGCTTTCAGCAGAAGCTCAGCGAGAGGGAGTCAGTGATCGTTCAGCTGAGGGAGGAACTCTCCAACCTACAGGTCCGTATTCCATCTACCACCTCACAGCCATTCAGGTTTATGTGTGTGTGTGTGTATATATATATATATATATATATATATATATATATATATATATATATATATATATATATATATATATATATATATATATATATATATATATGCAGGTTTTAGTCACTCTGGGACATTATCATATTTAATAAGCAATTCTATCCAGACAAAGTTTTTATTTACTCAGTAAACACTTTATTATTAAATATTAATCAGTATTAATAGAGTAAGTAGTACTTTTACACTATTATTAAATATTAATCAGTATTAATAGACTTAGTAGTACTTTTACACTTTATTATTAAATATTAATCAGTATTAATAGAGTAAGTAGTACTTTTACACTTTATTATTAAATATTAAACAATATTAATAGAGTAAGTAGAGCTTTTACACTTTATTATTAAATATTAATCAGTATCAATAGAGTAAGTACTGCTTTTACACTTTATTATTAAATATTAATCAGTATTAATAGAGTAAGTAGTACTTTTACACTATTATTAAATATTAATCAGTATCAATAGAGTAAGTACTGCTTTTACACTTTATTATTAAATATTAATCAGTATTAATAGAGTAAGTAGTACTTTTACACTTTATTATCAAATATTAATCAGTATTAATAGACTTAGTAGTACTTTTACACTTTATTATTAAATATTAAATATTAATATTATCAGTATTAATAGAGTAAGTAGAGCTTTTACACTTTATTATTAAATATTAATCAGTATTAATAGGGTAAGTAGAGCTTTTACACTTTATTATTAAATATTAATCAGTATTAATAGAGTAAGTAGTGCTTTTACACTTTATTATTAAATATTAATCAGTATTAATAGAGTAAGTAGTGCTTTTACACTTTATTATTAAATATTAATCAGTATTAATAGAGTAACTAGTGCTTTTCCACTTTAATATTAAATATTAATCAGTATTAATAGTGTAAGTAGTGCTTTTACACTTTATTATTAAATATTAAATAGTATTAATAGAGTAAGTAGTGGTTTTACACTTTATTATTAAATATTAAACAGTATTAATAGAGTAAGTAGTGGTTTTACACTTTATTATTAAATATTAAACTGTATTAATAGAGTAAGTAGAGCTTTTACACTTTATTATTAAATATTAAACAGTATTAATAGAGTCAGTAGATCTTTTACACTTTATTATTAAATAATAAACAGTATTAATAGAGTCAGTAGATCTTTTACACTTTATTATTAAATAATAAACAGTATTAATAGAGTAAGTACAGCTTTTACACTTTATTATTAAATATTAAACTGTATTAATAGAATAAGTAGAGCTTTTACACTTTATTATTAAATGTTAATCAGTATTAATAGAGTAAGTAGTGCTTTTACACTTTATTATTAAATATTAATCAGTATTAATAGAGTAAGTAGTGCTTTTACACTTTATTATTAAATATTAATCAGTATTAATAGAGTAAGTAGAGCTTTTACACTTTATTATTAAATGTTAATCAGTATTAATAGAGTAAGTAGTGCTTTTACACTTTATTATTAAATATTAATCAGTATTAATAGAGTAAGTAGTGCTTTTACACTTTTTTTATTAAATATTAATCAGTATTAATAGAGTAAGTAGAGCTTTTACACTTTATTATTAAATATTAATCAGTATTAATAGAGTAAGTAGTGCTTTTACACTTTATTATTAAATGTTAATCAGTATTAATAGAGTAAGTAGTGCTTTTACACTTTATTAAATATTAATCAGTATTAATAGAGTAAGTAGTACTTTTATACTTCATTATTAAATATTAATCAGTATTAATAGAGTAAGTAGTGCTTTTACACTTTATTATTAAATATTAATCAGTATTAATAGAGTAAGTAGTGCTTTTACACTTTATTATTAAATATTAATTAATTTTAATACAGTAAGTAGTGCTTTTACACTTAATTATTAAATATTAAACAGTATTAATAGAGTAAGAAGAGCTTTTACACTATATTATTAAATATTAAACAGTATTAATAGAGTAAGTAGAGCTTTTACACTTTATTATTAAATATTAAACAGTATTAATAGAGTAAGTAGAGCTTTTGCACTTAATTATTAAATATTAAACAGTATTAATAGAATAAGTAGAGCCTTTACACTTTATTATTGAATATTAAACCGTATTAATAGAATAAGTAGTGGTTTTACACTTTATTATTAAATATTAAACAGTATTAATAGAGTAGGTAGTGGTTTTACACTTTATTATTAAATATTAAACTGTATTAATAGAGTAAGTAGAGCTTTTACACTTCATTATTAAATATTAATCAGTATTAATAGAGTAAGTAGTGCTTTTACACTTTATTAAATATGAATCAGTATTAATAGAGTAAGTAGTGCTTTTACACTTTATTATTAAATATTAATCAGTATTAATAGAGTAAGTAGTGCTTTTACACTTTATTATTAAATATTAATCAGTATTAAGAGTAAGTAGTGCTTTTATACTTTATTAATAAATATTAATCAGTATTAATAGAGTAAGTAGTGCTTTTACACTTTATTATTAAATATTAATCATTATTAATAGAGTAAGTAGAGCTTTTACACTTTTTTATTAAATATTAATCAGTATTAATAGAGTAAGTAGTGTTTTACACTTTTTTATTAAATATTAATCATTATTAATAGAGTAAGTAGATATTTTACACTTTTTTATTAAATATTAATCAGTATTAATAGAGTAAGTCGTGTTTTACACTTTATTATTAAATATTAATCATTATTAATAGAGTAAGTAGATATTTTACACTTTATTATTAAATATTAATCAGTATTAATAGAGTAAGTAGTGTTTTACACTTTATTATTAAATATTAATCAGTATTAATAGAGTAAGTAGTGTTTTTCATACGTCAGTGTGTTTATTTAACTCTTTCCAAGCTTCTCCTAAACAACCCAGTATTATTATCAGTTCTGATCTAATACCTGCTTTGACTGCTCAGTACTTCATTAAGATAAATCAAGATTTGCTGCTGAAGGAACTGAACACATTCATACAATGTCTGGGGCGTCCAGGAGAAATCTGGAACCTAACTTTGTTCTTCAAACTGGATCAAGATCTGATCTACTTCTCTCACAATAACATATTCATGTTACTTTGTATTGTATGTCTGATTATTTATATCTGTTCTAATCAGATCTGCTCTTCTTACTGGTGAACACACACTTATTGATCAGATACACACTTTTACACTATCAGATTAGGTTTTCAGAACAGATTAGGGTTTCAGGCTTGTACATGTTTATATTTATATATATGGAGTTTGAAAAGATCTCCAGAGGGTACTGAGTATCTGTGTGGAACAGTATCTACAGAGTGAGAGGGTTAGGAATGAGAACTTGCCTGATTGTTCTACACAGTCTTCACGGTGCTGCTGGGTTTCTCTACCTGTGGGCTGAGGACCACCACTGAGCTGTCTAGCTCCCTCTGGTGGTCCTGATATCTGTATTTACTGATACAGAAGCTCCAGATATCAGTGTGGGCGTTCAGACACTGTGATGTTTACAGACTTACCTGTGTGATTAACACCTGAGTGACCTGTTTTACCTGTTTACTTTCAGGAGTTCAAATCATCCAGCATTACCACGACAACGCAGCAGATAGGTACGTCCTGATACTTCATCATCTTCACCCTCATATCACCATCACCTCCTCACCCCTCATATCACCATCACCTCCTCACCCCTCATATCACCATCACCTCCTCACCCCTCATATCACCATCACCTCCTCACCCCTCATATCACCATCACCTCCTCACTTCTCTAATCACCATCACCTCCCCACTTCTCTAATCACCATTACCTCCTCACCCCTCTAATCACCATCACCTCCTCACCCCTCATATCACAATCACCTCCTCACCCCTCATATCACAATCACCTCCTCACCCCTCTTATCACCGTCACCTCCTCACCCCTCTAATCACCATCGCCTCCTCACCCCTCTAATCACCATCGCCTCCTTACCCCTCACATCACCATCACCTCCTCACCCCTCTTATCACCGTCACCTCCTCACCCCTCTAATCACCATCGCCTCCTTACCCCTCATATCACCATCACTTCCTCACCCCTCTTATCACCATCACCTCCTCACCCCTCTTATCACCATCACCTCCTCCCCCCTCTTATCACCATCACCTCCCCACAGCCTCTGACCACTAGATGGCAGTGTTGTAATTGATTTTCAGCTCCACTCCAACATTAACAAGCAGTAAAAGGGTGCAGTGTTGTTGTGAAAGTTGGTAAATCTGTTTATATGGAGTTTAATAGTAGGATTAGAATAATTGCAGTAAATTGAATCCTGATCACCGTTTCACAATACGTATTATACACGGTTCTATATATATATATTATAAACAGAGGCGGTTATGTTTTTGTGTTTGCTGTGTGTTTATTGTGTGTTTGTTGTGTTTATTGTGTTTGTTGTTTACAGTGTATTTATTGTGTGTTAGTTGTGTGTGTGTTTATTGTTTGTTTGTGTGTTTACTGTGTATTTATTGTTTGTTTATTGTGTGTTTGTTGTGTTAACTGTGTATTTATTGTTTATTGTGTGTTTACTGTGTATTTATTGTGTGTTTGTTGTGTTTGTGTGTTTGTGTTTATTGTGTGTTTGTTGTGTGTTTGTTGTGTTTATTGTGCTTGTTGTGTGTTTGTTGTGTTAACTGTGTTTGTTGTGTGTGTTTGTTTGTTTGTGTGTTTACTGTGTATTTATTGTTTGTTTATTGTGTGTTTGTTGTGTTAACTGTGTATTTATTGTGTTTATTGTGTGTTGTGTTTATTGTGTGTTTGTTGTGTTTATTGTGTTTGTTGTGTGTTTTTTGTGTTAACTGTGTATTTATTGTGTTTATTGTGTGTTTACTGTGTATTTATTGTGTGTTTGTTGTGTTTTGTGTTTGTTGTGTTTATTGTGTTTGTTGTGTGTTTGTTATGTTAACTGTGTGTTTATTGTGTGTTTGTTGTGTTTATTGTGTGTTTATTGTTTGTTTATTGAGTTTGTTGTGTGTATTGTGTGTTTGTTGTGTGTTTGTTGTGTTTGTTGTGTTTACTATGTATTTATTGTGTGTTTGTTGTGTTTACTGTGTATTTATTGTGTGTTTGTTGTGTTTAGTGTGTATTTATTGTGTGTTTGTTGTGTTTACTGTGTATTTATTGTGTGTTTATTGTTTGTTTATTGAGTTTGTTGTGTGTATTGTGTGTTTGTTGTGTTTATTGTGTGTTTGTTGTGTTTATTGTGTTTGTTGTGTGTTTGTTGTGTTTACTGTGTGTTTATTGTGTGTTTGTTGTGTTTATTGTTTGTTTGTTGAGTGTTGTGTGTATTGTGTGTTTGTTGTGTTTATTGTGTGTTTGTTTGTTTATTGTTTGTTTATTGAGTTTGTTGTGTTTATTGTGTGTTTGTTGTGTGTTTGTTGTTTACAGTGTTGGTGTAAGGTATATACAGTGCAGCTCTCTCTCTGAAGCAGGGCTCTCTCTGGAGTTATGATTTCTCTCGTATTTAGTGATTAGAAGGTCCAGTAGATCTCAGCTGTAGGACCTCGGTGTCAGAGCCGGTCGCCGTTAGTAACGATGGTGTGGAGTTAGTCCTGCTCTGAATGAAGGTCTTTGATGTCCTGTGTTCTGCAGAAGCTCTGGAGAGAGCGAGTAAGGAGAAAGAGGAACGCACAAATAAAATCAAGGCCGTAGCTGTGAAGGCGAAGAAGGAGCTGGAGATCAGCCGGAGAGAGGTTCGGATGTTTCTCCTGTTTATTAAGGGGGTCTCCACTGACGGGGGGTCGGTCACAGTGTGTTTTATATTTTAACCCTTTATGAATCCCACCCACCTCCGAACAGGCTTCTGAGCTGAGGGAGGAGCTGGAGGTCCTGAAGGCCGAGCGGGAGAAGCTGTCGGACTCAATGAAGATGATCATTCACGGAGCTGAAGATTACAAGGTACAAAGATGTTACACCACAAACGCTCGTCCAGGTGATTTCTGTTTCACTAGGAGGTTCAGTAGTTACTAGACCTTCTGAGTAGGAGCTCCGTCGTCTTCAGCGGGAGATCAGTCAGCAGGTGTGGAGATCTTTACATCATTACATCCAGGATCAAGTCAGTGTGTCCTACACCCGCGTCATCACCTTAGAGTTCCTGCTGGATTAATACATTAATACTGATTAATACATTAATACTAATTAATACTGAATAATACTGGTTAATACTGATTAATACATTAATACTGATTAATACATTAATACTAATTAATACTGAATAATACTGGTTAATACTGATTAATACATTAATACTGATTAATACATTAATACTGAATAATACTGCTTAATACTAATTAATACATTAATACTGATTAATACATTAATACTAATTAATACTGAATAATACTGGTTAATACTGATTAATACATTAATACTGATTAATACATTAATACTAATTAATACTGAATAATACTGCTTAATACTAATTAATACATTAATACTGATTAATACATTAATACTAATTAATACTGAATAATACTGGTTAATACTAATTAATACATTAATACTGATTAATACATTAATACTAATTAATACTGAATAATACTGGTTAATACTGATTAATACATTAATACTGATTAATACATTAATACTAATTAATACTGAATAATACTGCTTAATACTAATTAATACATTAATACTGATTAATACAATAATACTAATTAATACTGAATAATACTGGTTAATACTGATTAATACATTAATACTGATTAATACATTAATACTAATTAATACTGAATAATACTGGTTAATACTGATTAATACATTAATACTGATTAATACATTAATACTGAATAATACTGCTTAATACTAATTAATACATTAATACTGATTAATACATTAATACTAATTAATACTGAATGATACTGGTTAATACTAATTAATACATTAATACTGATTAATACATTAATACCAATTAATACTGAATAATACTGGTTAATACTGATTAATACATTAATACTGATTAATACTGAATAATACTGCTTAATACTAATTAATACATTAATACTGATTAATACATTAATACTAATTAATACTGAATAATACTGGTTAATACTGATTAATACATTAATACTAATTAATACTGAATAATACTGGTTAATACTAATTAATACATTAATACTGATTAATACATTAATACTAATTAATACTGAATAATACTGGTTAATACTGATTAATACATTAATACTGATTAATACATTAATACTGATTAATACTGAATAATACTGCTTAATACTAATTAATACATTAAAACTGATTAATACATTAATACTAATTAATACTGAATAATATTGGTTAATACTGATTAATACATTAATACTAATTAATACTGAATAATACTGGTTAATACTAATTAATACATTAATACTGATTAATACATTAATACTAATTAATACTGAATAAAACTGGTTAATACTGATTAATACATTAATACTGATTAATACATTAATACTAATTAATACTGAATAATACTGGTTAATACTAATTAATACATTAATACTGATTAATACATTAATACTAATTAATACTGAATAATACTGGTTAATACTGATTAATACATTAATACTAATTAATACTGAATAATAGTGGTTAATACTAATTAATACATTAATACTGATTAATACATTAATACTAATTAATACTGAATAATACTGATTAATACATTAATACTGATTAATACTGAATAATACTGGTTAATACTGATTAATACACTAATACTAATTAATACATTAATACTGATTAATACATTAATACTGATTAATACTGAATAATACTGATTAATACACTAATACTAATTAATACATTAATACTGATTAATACATTAATACTGATTAATACTGAATAATACTGATTGATACTGAATAATACTGGTTAATACTGATTAATACATTAATACTGATTAATACACTAATACTAATTAATACATTAATACTGATTAATACATTAATACTAATTAATACTGAATAAAACTGGTTAATACTGATTAATACATTAATACTGATTAATACATTAATACTAATTAATACTGAATAATACTGGTTAATACTAATTAATACATTAATACTGATTAATACATTAATACTAATTAATACTGAATAATAGTGGTTAATATTAATTAATACATTAATACTGATTAATACATTAATACTAATTAATACTGAATAATACTGTTTAATACTGATTAATACATTAATACTGATTAATACTGAATAATACTGGTCAATACTGATTAATACGTTAATACTAATTAATACATTAATACATTAATACTGAATAATACTGGTTAATACTGATTAATACACTAATACTAATTAATACATTAATACTGATTAATACATTAATAGTAATTAATACTGATTAATACATTAATACTGATTAATACATTAATACTGATTAATACTGAATAATACTGATTAATACTGAATTATACTGGTTAATACTGATTAATACATTAATACTGATTAATACCTTAATACTGATTAATACGATTAATACATTAATACTAATTAATACATTAATACTGATTAATAATGATTAATACATTAATACTGATTAATACATTAATACTGATTAATACATTAATACTGATTAATACTGATTAATACATTAATGCTGATTAATACATTAATACTGATTAATACTAATTAATACATTAATACTGATTAATACTGATTAATACGTTAATACTGATTAATACATGATCAGATATTATTCTATATTATATATGATATATTGTTGCTGCACTGTTGTTGGTATTATTATTATTATTATTAATAGTATTATTATTAATTCTACATTTACTGAGGTGTTATTGTTTATTATTGTTATTATTGTTATTATTATTATTTGTTATTATTGCTGCTGTTATTATTATTATTATTCATTCTACATTACTGAGGTGTTATTGTTTATTATTGTTATTATTATTTGTTATTATTGTTATTATTATTATTATTATTATTATTATTATTATTATTAATTCTACATTTACTAAGGTGTTATTGTTTATTATTGTTATTATTATTGGTTATTATTGCTGTTATTGTTATTATTATTATTAATTCTACATTTACTAAGGTGTTATTGTTTATTATTGTTATTATTATTGGTTATTATTGCTGTTATTGTTATTATTATTATTTGTTATTATTGTTATTATTATTATTATTATTAATAATAATAATAATAATAATAATAATTCTACATTTACTGAGGTGTTATTGTTTATTATTGTTATTATTATTAATAATTCTACATTTACTAAGGTGTTATTGTTTATTATTGTTATTATTATTGGTTATTTGCTGTTATTATTATTATTATTATTTGTTATTATTGCTGTTGTTATTATTATTATTATTATTATTATTATTATCATTATTATTAATAATAATAATAATAATAATAATAATAATTCTGCATTTACTAAGGTGTTATTGTTTATTATTGTTATTATTATTTGTTATTATTGCTGTTATTATTATTATTATTATTATTATTATTAATTCTACATTTACTGAGGTGTTATTGTTTGTTTGGTTCTGACTGTTTGTTGTGTCTGATTTTTATTTTTAGAATCTGATGATGGATTATGATCGACAGACAGAACTACTGGATAAAGAGAAGGAGAAGTTAGAAGCAGCAGAGAAACTCAACGCAGACCTGACTAAACGATTACAGACTGCTGTTGAACAGGTGAGTGATTATAAATACATTAATAGAATAGAGTTAGGGGTACCTAGTACAGAGAACTTAGTACAGAGAACTTAGTACAGAGAACCTCGTACACTGAACCTCGTACACTGAACCTCGTACACTGAACCTCGTACAGAGAACCTCGTACAGAGAACCTCGTACGGAGGACCTCGTACAGAGAACCTTGTACAGTGGACCTCGAACAGAGAACCTGTACTGCTGTACTGGTTTTGGTATGTGGTTCTGGAGGATGTTAACAGGTGAGGTATCCTGACCGGTCTCCGGTCCAGGTGACGGTTCTCCAGGTGTAGATGAGCTGTTATTGGAATGTTCTAGCAGTGAGCGTCAGTCACTCTGGGTTTAACTGGTTTGTGTGATGCTGGTTCTGATTCTTGCAGCACAAGCTGCTGTCGTCTGAGAGAGAAGACCTCCTGGCCCGATCCGAGACCCTCCAGAGTAACGCTCGGCAGCTGGAGGCGCAGACGCTGGAGCTGCACAAACTCAGATCTGCTCTGGAGAGACAGCTGGAGGCAGAGCGGCTTTTAAAAGAGCAGAAAACCAAGGTACTGACTTCCTACTGACTTCCTACTGACTTCCTACTCACGCCCTACTGACTTCCTACTGAGGTCCTACTGACTTCCTACTGAGGTCCTACTGACTTCCTACTGACTTCCTACTGACTTCCTACTGAGGTCCTACTGACTTCCTACTGAGGTCCTACTGACTTCCTACTGACTTCCTTCTGACTTCCTACTGAGGTCCTACTGACTTCCTACTGAGGTCCTACTGACTTCCTACTGACTTCCTACTGACTTCCTACTCACGTCCTACTGACTTCCTACTGAGGTCCTACTGACTTCCTACTGACTTCCTACTGACTTCCTACTGACTTCCTACTGACTTCCTACTCACGTCCTACTGACTTCCTACTGAGGTCCTACTGACTTCCTACTCACGTCCTACTGACTTCCTACTGACTTCCTACTGACGTCTTACTGACTTCCTACTGACTTCCTACTGACTTCCTACTGACGTCCTACTGACGTCCTACTGACGTCCTACTGACTTCTCACTGACTTCTCACTGACTTCCTACTGACGTCCTACTGACTTCTCACTGACTTCCTACTGACGTCCTACTGACTTCTCACTGACGTCCTACTGACTTCCTACTGACTTCCTACTGACGTCCTACTGACTTCTCACTGACGTCCTACTGACTTCCTACTGACTTCCTACTCACGTCGTACTGACTTCCTACTGAGGTCCTACTGACTTCCTACTGACTTCTTACTGACTTCCTACTGACTTCTTACTGAATTCCTACTGACGTCCTACTGACTTCCTACTGACTTCTCACTGACGTTCTACTGACGTCCTACTGACGTCCTACTGACGTCCTACTGACTTCCTACTGACTTCTCACTGACTTCTCACTGACTTCTCACTGACTTCCTACTGACTTCTCACTGACTTCCTACTGACTTCCTACTGACTTCCTACTGACTTCCTACTGACGTTCTACTGACTTCTCACTGACTTCATACTGACGTCCTACTGACTTCTCACTGACGTCCTACTGACTTCTCACTGACGTCCTACTGACGTCCTACTGACGTCCTACTGACGTCCTACTGACTTCCTACTGACTTCTTACTGAATTCCTACTGACGTCCTACTGTCTTCCTACTGACTTCTCACTGACATTCTACTGACGTCCTACTGACTTCCTACTGACTTCTCACTGACGTCCTACTGACGTCCTACTGACTTCCTACTGACTTCCTACTGACTTCTCACTGACTTCTCACTGACTTCCTACTGACTTCTCACTGACTTCCTACTGACTTCTCACTGACTTCTCACTGACTTCTCACTGACTTCTCACTGACTTCCTACTGACGTCCTACTGACGTCCTACTGACTTCTCACTGACTTCCTACTGACGTCCTACTGACTTCTCACTGACTTCCTACTGACGTCCTACTGAAGTCCTACTGACTTCCTACTGACTTCTTACTGACTTCCTACTGACGTCCTACTGACGTCCTACTGACTTCTCACTGACTTCTCACTGACTTCCTACTGACGTCCTACTGACTTCCTACTGACTTCTTACTGACTTCCTACTGACGTCCTACTGACTGCCTACTGACTTCCTACTGACTTCCTACTGACGTCCTACTGACTTCTTACTGACTTCTCACTGACCTCCTACTGACGTCCTACTGACTTCCTACTGACTTCTTACTGACTTCCTACTGACGTCCTACTGACTGCCTACTGACTTCCTACTGACTTCCTACTGACGTCCTACTGACTTCTTACTGACTTCCTACTGACTTCTTACTGACGTCCTACTGACTTCCTACTGACTTCTCACTGACTTCTCACTGACTTCCTACTGACGTCCTACTGACGTCCTACTGACTTCTCACTGACGTCCTACTGACTTCCTACTGACTTCCTACTGACTTCTTACTGACTTCCTACTGACGTCCTACTGACTTCTCACTGACTTCTCACTGACTTCCTACTGACTTCTTACTGACGTCCTACTGACTTCCTACTGACTTCTTACTGACTTCTCACTGACTTCTCACTGACTTCCTACTGACTTCCTACTGACTTCTTACTGACGTCCTACTGACTTCCTACTGACTTCTCACTGACTTCTTACTGACTTCCTACTGACTTCTTACTGACGTCCTACTGACTTCCTACTGACTTCCTACTGACGTCCTACTGACTTCCTACTGACTTCTCACTGACTTCCTACTGACGTCCTACTGACTTCCTACTGACTTCCTACTGACGTCCTACTGACTTCTCACTGACGTCCTACTGACTTCTCACTGACGTCCTACTGACGTCCTACTGACGTCCTACTGACGTCCTACTGACTTCCTACTGACTTCTTACTGAATTCCTACTGACGTCCTACTGTCTTCCTACTGACTTCTCACTGACATTCTACTGACGTCCTACTGACTTCCTACTGACTTCTCACTGACGTCCTACTGACGTCCTACTGACTTCCTACTGACTTCCTACTGACTTCTCACTGACTTCTCACTGACTTCCTACTGACTTCTCACTGACTTCCTACTGACTTCTCACTGACTTCTCACTGACTTCTCACTGACTTCTCACTGACTTCCTACTGACGTCCTACTGACGTCCTACTGACTTCTCACTGACTTCCTACTGACGTCCTACTGACTTCTCACTGACTTCCTACTGACGTCCTACTGAAGTCCTACTGACTTCCTACTGACTTCTTACTGACTTCCTACTGACGTCCTACTGACGTCCTACTGACTTCTCACTGACTTCTCACTGACTTCCTACTGACGTCCTACTGACTTCCTACTGACTTCTTACTGACTTCCTACTGACGTCCTACTGACTGCCTACTGACTTCCTACTGACTTCCTACTGACGTCCTACTGACTTCTTACTGACTTCTCACTGACCTCCTACTGACGTCCTACTGACTTCCTACTGACTTCTTACTGACTTCCTACTGACGTCCTACTGACTGCCTACTGACTTCCTACTGACTTCCTACTGACGTCCTACTGACTTCTTACTGACTTCCTACTGACTTCTTACTGACGTCCTACTGACTTCCTACTGACTTCTCACTGACTTCTCACTGACTTCCTACTGACGTCCTACTGACGTCCTACTGACTTCTCACTGACGTCCTACTGACTTCCTACTGACTTCCTACTGACTTCTTACTGACTTCCTACTGACGTCCTACTGACTTCTCACTGACTTCTCACTGACTTCCTACTGACTTCTTACTGACGTCCTACTGACTTCCTACTGACTTCTTACTGACTTCTCACTGACTTCTCACTGACTTCCTACTGACTTCCTACTGACTTCTTACTGACGTCCTACTGACTTCCTACTGACTTCTCACTGACTTCTTACTGACTTCCTACTGACTTCTTACTGACGTCCTACTGACTTCCTACTGACTTCCTACTGACGTCCTACTGACTTCCTACTGACTTCTCACTGACTTCCTACTGACGTCCTACTGACTTCCTACTGACTTCCTACTGACTTCTTACTGACTTCCTACTGACTGCCTACTGACTTCCTACTGACGTCCTACTGACTTCTTACTGACTTCTTACTGACTTCTTACTGACTTCCTACTGACTTCCTACTGACACACACACACACACACACACACATATACATATATATATATATATAATATATATAATGTGTGTTTGTGTGTGTGTGTGTGTGTGTGTGTGTATATATATATATATATATATAATGTTTGTGTATACGTTGTGTATTCAGGACCACCAGGCTGCGGTGAAGGAGGTGGAGGAGCTGAACTCTTTACTGCTCAAACACAAACAGCAGCTCCAGCAGACGGAGCAGCAGCTGGATCAGCTCCGAAAGGCACGTCCAGGAACTCCTGACCTCTATATCTCCGACAGAGTCTTCAGTCTTTAGACTTCAGTCTTTAATCTTCAGTCTTTAATCTTCAGTCTTTAGTCTTTAGTCTTTAGTCTGTGAACCGATTTAAGCTCAGGATGATTTTCTGTACATGGTTTTAAAGATGATTTGGGCGCTGAGTGACGAGCACAAGTGCTGAATTATTAAAATAAGTATATAAAATAAACTGTACTTGTTTACACAGTCGATTAAAATGAGTTTTAGCTCATTAATTATTATTATTATTTTTATTATTATTATTATTAATAATAATAATAATAATAATAGTCATGTTAAATGATAACATTCCAGAGTCAGTGCAGTAGAGCTCCTGAGTACTGAAAGTTCTGAGACAGTGAGGGTTCTGTTGTGTTCTGGACGTGCAGGACGCTCAGCAGAGCACTCTGCTGGACATGGAGATGGCCGATTACGAGCGTCTCGTTAAGGAGCTGAACCTGCAGCTGTGTGAGAAGGACCGACTGCTAGAGGAGCAGGAACGTCTCGCTCAGACTCAGAGAGACCGCGAGGAGAAACTCACACAGGAAACAGGTACGGGTTAGACCTCTGTCCCAGTTTAACCAGTTTAACCAGTGATTTCACTCAGTACTGAATCACAACATCAGAGGATCAGAACCGGTTCAGTCTAGTATGACGTGGTTAGTATTAACGGTGATCGTAAGCGACTCCAGTTCGGTGGAGAACCGAGAGCAGCTGAGACGGACGCTGCTCCAGACCAGCTCCTCTCTGTGTCTCGGTCTCGGCGTGAGAAGCTGGTCTCAGGGTGCAGGTGGTCTCGGTGAGGACGCTGTGCTCTGGGTGGAGCTCAGGTGGAGGGGACTGATGGTGGTCCTGCGTTAGAGAGGTTAGACTCAGATGATCACGGTGGTTAATCTTCTACAGAGTCTCTGAAGTCTCTCGTGGACGCTGCGGAGGAAAAGGCCTCCAAGATGAAGCAGCTGTTGGTGAAGACTAAGAAAGATCTGGCAGATGCTAAGAAGGAGGTGAGTTCCTCCAGCGAGTCCTCGGAGTACTTCATACTTACTCAGTACCTTCTACCTTCCAGCTACAGTTAGTTAGTTTTAAACGTCTGATGTGTCTGATCTGTCTGATCTGTGTGATCTGTGTGATGTGTCTGATCTGTGTGATCTGTGTGATGTGTCTGATCTGTCTGATATGTGTCTGATCTGTGTGATGTGTCTGATCTGTGTGATGTGTGTGATGTGTCTGATCTGTATGATATATCTGATCTGTGTGATGTGTCTGATCTGTGTGATGTGTCTGATCTGTGTGATGTGTGTGATGTGTCTGATCTGTATGATATATCTGATCTGTGTGATGTGTGTATGTGTGATATGTCTGATCTGTGTGATGTGTCTGATCTGTGTGATGTATCTGATCTGTGTGATTTATCTGATGTGTGTGATCTGTGTGATTTATCTGATCTGTGTGATGTGTGTGTGATGTGTCTGACCTGTGTGATGTGTCTGATCTGTGTGATTTATCTGATCTGTGTGATGTGTCTGATCTATGTGATCTGTCTGATGTGTCTGATCTGTGTTATATGTGTAATATGTCTGATCTGTGTTATATGTGTGATCTGTCTGATGTGTCTGATCTGTCTGATGTGTCTGATCTGTGTGATCTGTGTGGTCTGTGTGATGTGTCTGATCTGTGTGATATGTGTAATATGTCTGATCTGTGTTATATGTGTGATCTGTGTGATGTGTCTGATCTGTGTGATCTGTGTGATGTGTCTGATCTGTGTGATATGTGTAATATGTCTGATCTGTGTAATATGTGTGGTCTGTGTGATGTGTCTGATCTGTCTGATGTGTCTGATCTGTGTGATCTGTGTGGTCTGTGTGATGTGTCTGATCTGTGTGATATGTGTAATATGTCTGATCTGTGTTATATGTGTGATCTGTCTGATCTGTGTGGTCTGTGTGATGTGTCTGATCTGTGTGATATGTGTAATATGTCTGATCTGTGTTATATGTGTGATCTGTGTGATGTGTCTGATCTGTCTGATGTGTGATCTGTGTGATGTGTCTGATCTGTCTGATATGTGTCTGATCTGTGTGATGTGTCTGATCTGTGTGATGTGTCTGATCTGTGTGATGTGTGTGATGTGTCTGATTTGTATGATGTATCTGATCTGTGTGATGTGTGTATGTGTGATATGTCTGATCTGTGTGATGTGTCTGATCTGTGTGATCTGTGTGATGTATCTGATCTGTGTGATTTATCTGATGTGTGTGATGTGTGTGATTTATCTGATCTGTGTGATGTGTGTGATGTGTCTGACCTGTGTGATGTGTCTGATCTGTGTGATTTATCTGATCTGTGTGATGTGTCTGATCTGTGTGATTTATCTGATCTGTGTGATGTGTGTGATGTGTCTGATCTGTGTGATTTATCTGATCTGTGTGATGTGTCTGATCTGTGTGATCTGTCTGATGTAAATTTCCTTACACAGCTGTAGAACAGTGATGGTGTATATAGAACTTGACTCTGAATGCTTGTTTTGCAGGAAGTGTCTCAGATGATGACTCAGTCCTCCCTAAAGGGGGAGCTGGAGGTCAGTCAGCAGCAGCTTGAGAGCTATAAGGTAAGATGATCTGAGCTGCTCTGTGTTCCAGTACGTGTTACCGTGACGACCAGACGTATAAAGTTTATTGCTGAGCAAATAAAATCTTCCAAAGTAGAAAATAGATAGATTAGACAGATCAGATAGATTACCTAGATTGGACTGCTGTATCACTGCCAGTGTTGTTTTACACACATACATCTGATTCAGAGTACTGAAAATTATACTGAATTTTTAAATATTCAACCCCCCCCATCGCAACCCCCCCATCACAACCCCCCATCACAGCGCAGTGTATCAGACACAGTAAGACCACCTCCTGACCAGGTCCTACACAGTAAGACCACCTCCTGACCAGGTCCTACACAGTAAGACTACCTCCTGACCAGGTCCTACACAGTAAGACTACCTCCTGACCAGGTCCTACACAGTAAGACCACCTCCAGACCAGGTCCTACACAGTAAGACCACCTCCTGACCAGGTCCTACACAGTAAGACTACCTCCTGACCAGGTCCTACACAGTAAGACCACCTCCTGACCAGGTCCTACACAGTAAGACCACCTCCTGACCAGGTCCTACACAGTAAGACCACCTCCTGACCAGGTCCTACGCAGTAAGACCACCTCCTGACCAGGTCCTACACAGTAAGACTACCTCCTGACCAGGTCCTACACAGTAAGACTACCTCCTGACCAGGTCCTACACAGTAAGACTACCTCCTGACCAGGTCCTACACAGTAAGACTACCTCCTGACCAGGTCCTACACAGTAAGACCACCTCCTGACCAGGTCCTACACAGTAAGACTACCTCCTGACCAGGTCCTACACAGTAAGACCACCTCCTGACCAGGTCCTACACAGTAAGACCACCTCCTGACCAGGTCCTACGCAGTAAGACAACCTCCTGACCAGGTCCTACGCAGTAAGACCACCTCCTGACCAGGTGTTATTTGAGGGGTGGTTCTGCAGTGATGCTGATCAGGTGGTGGTTTTGGGGTGGTGCTCTGGTTCAGGTCCAGCAGGTGGTGATGGTCACTGCTGGGCCTAAAATAGTCCCCCAACACTAATATCCATCCAGTGGGGGTCCTGTGGTCAGAAACTGACCCCTGTTGAAGGTCAGAGTCTCCAATCTGGACCTCCGTCTCCAGTCCTGGATTGTGTAGTTACAGTTAGCAGTGACCCCTGGTGGCCAGTCTTCTACATTGTGCAGTTAACAGTCAGAACCTGGACCCTGATTCTGATCTGAAGATGTCCGGTCTGTTCACTCAGTGGCCATCCTGGCAGTGCCCCCCGGACCCCCCGGGCTGTTTCCAGCCATACAAGACCCGTTTACTGTCTCTGTGAATGGGACGAGACCCAAAACACCCGAGAACTGAAACGTAGACACTGTTTCTCACTATGTTCACACAAATCCCCACCGCGGGGGTCTTCACCTGCGAACCCCTTCACCTGTAGAACGTGAACAGACGGTGCTGAGCGTTACCACCTGTACACTTCAGCCAGTGGTGCAGACAGGATGTGGACGCAGGTGAGCTGTAGTGTTCAGCTTCACACCTGTCAGGTGCACCAGCAGTGAGTCGACTGAGTCGATCCTAACATTTAGACTGGGTTTAAACAGCAGCTGGTTTTACTGGAGATACTAGAGACAGTGGTGACTCAGTGACTCTCCTTTATCAGCTCCGTACACAGTTCACTCTCTCATACCGTGTGTCTGATTATTGATTATTGATTAGTTCTGAAAACACCTGGACTGGAAGTTTCTGGGAGTCTGACCTTTCATGTTAGAGGATAAATGTCCATCCCAGGTGTACTGTGTAAATAAATAAATAAATAAATAAATAAATAAATAAACAGTGTTAGCCGTTAGCCCTGCTGTGGTGTGTCTCAGATTCAGTGCAGCGAGCTGACCGCAGACCGACACAGACTTCAGGAGCAGCTCAAGTCCGTGAACGACCAGCAGCAGAAAGCGTTCAGCTCCTACCAGCACCAGCTGACCACCCTACAGGACGAGCTGAGCTCTAAGAAGGTACGTACACGCTACCCCAACGCTGTATCTGTGTGGTGGTCCGGTCATCTCCCGTAGCCCACAGTGAGGGCAGCACCTCCTGTCTGAGAGTTTAGTGATAGTTTAGTGATATTCACTGTATTTGGCCACACCCACTTTCCAGCCAGCTGCCCGAGCCCCTCTGCGTGGGTGTTAGTTACAGTCCAGATAGCCTAGCGCGGTGCACACTGATCAGAGAACAGTTACTAACTGAGAGACTCACCAGCACCGACACGTCTGCTTCCTCGGAGCTTCATAAGAGAGACAGTTCTCTGGATAAGGAAGCTCTGGAGCTGGTTCTCCTCATACGGAGGTTTGGGTGGAGTTTTTAAAATTAGAGCTTCAGTCAGAGACGCAGGTGGTCTTCTTTGGAAGGCGGCCCCCCAACACTCTGATCTTTGTGCTGTGTTCGTAACTCTGTAGTTCAAGTCAAGTTCTCCTCTTCTGATCACTGACTCCCTCTAACTGAACATGTTACTCATGTTATTGTATAGAGTTGGGGTTTGTTGTTGTTTTGCTTGGAATCAGTATTAACGTATCCGTGGAAACACCGGCCGCCCCAGCGTTGTCATGGTAAATAGTATGAATACAGGCTCCAATCATCACACGGTAGCTATACCAGCTGAAACCAGCAGGAGGCGCTACTCGGAGGCTGAGCTCTGGGAACTGATGTTAAGTTGTCCTGCAGGCTGAACTGGAGTCCACGGTGTCGGAGTTCGAGGGTTACAAGGTTCGAGTCCACAACGTGCTCAAGCAGCAGAAGAGCAGGAGCTCCACCCACAGCGAGGGAGACCTTTCCAAACAGGAGAGGTGAGGACACGCGTCCCCGCTACCTGGAGGACCCACAGACATGTGCTCACATGTGACTATACAGTCAATGCCTTTGATACAGCTGTGTTGTAGACTGTGTTGTAAGCTGTGCTATAAGATGTGTTATAGACTATAATATAAGCAATTATAAGCTGTGTTATGAGCTGTGTATAAGCTGTGTATAAGCTGTGCTATAGGCTGTGTTGTAAGCTGTGCTGTAAACTGTGCTATAAGCTGTGCTATGAGCTGTGCTGTAAACTGTGCTATAAGCTGTGCTATAAGCTGTGCTATAAGCTGTGCTGTAAACTGTGCTGTAAGCTGTGCTATAAGCTGTGCTATGAGCTGTGCTGTAAACTGTGCTATAAGCTGTGCTATAAGCTGTGCTGTAAACTGTGCTGTAAGCTGTGCTATAAGCTGTGCTGTAAACTGTGCTGTAAGCTGTGCTATAAGCTGTGCTATAAGCTGTGCTGTTAACTGTGCTATAAGCTGTGTTATAAGCTGTGTTGTAAGCTGTGTTGTAAGCTGTGTCTGTGTGATGATCAGGGAACACATGGAGGCGAAGCTGGAGCAGCTGCGCTCGAAGCTGCAGGAGAATCAGCTGAACCTGCAGAGCAGCAGTGCGGAGCTCCAGCAGCTGCACACGGAGCACGACCTCCTGCTGGAGCGCCACAACAAGATCCTCCAGCAGACCGTCAGCAAAGAGGCCGAGCTGAGAGAGAGGTACAGCTTCACCAGCCTCGCCTCCCACAGGAGACCCCCGAGACCCCCGAGACCCCGCACACACGACCCCCCCCCCCCCCCCCCACGTCATCATATCGGATACACAGCAGCGCTGCACACGCTCACTCCACCACCTGTTAGTAGAGCAGCGCTGCACACGCTCACTCCACCACCTGTTAGTAGAGCAGCGCTGCACACGCTCACTCCACCACCTGTTAGTAGAGCAGCGCTGCACACGCTCACTCCACCACCTGTTAGTAGAGCAGCGCTGCACACGCTCACTCCACCACCTGTTAGTAGAGCAGCGCTGCACACGCCCACTCCACCACCTGTTAGTAGAGCAGCGCTGCACACGCTCACTCCACCACCTGTTAGTAGAGCAGCGCTGCACACGCTCACTCCACCACCTGTTAGTAGAGCAGCGCTGCACGCGCTCACTCCACCACCTGTTAGTAGAGCAGCGCTGCACACGCCCACTCCACCACCTGTTAGTAGAGCAGCGCTGCACACGCCCACTCCACCACCTGTTAGTAGAGCAGCGCTGCACACGCCCACTCCACCACCTGTTAGTAGAGCAGCGCTGCACACGCCCACTCCACCACCTGTTAGTAGAGCAGCGCTGCACACGCCCACTCCACCACCTGTTAGTAGAGCAGCGCTGCACACGCCCACTCCACCACCTGTTAGTAGAGCAGCGCTGTCAATCACAGACTCCCTGTAAAAACGTCGCCTCAGAAAAACAATCAGTTTGATTCTGTTTTAACATCTCTGGCAACCCGCTGCTCCTGCTCAGAGTAGTGAAGCGAACAGTAACGCAGGTGAGTTCAGGTGAGGGTCTGTAGCCTGTGGGAGAGCTGCTAGGTCTGACTCTGGGTCCTGCTGGGTTCTGTGTCTCAGGGTTCTGTCTCTGCACTCGGAGAACGTGGCGCTGAGGACTGAACACGGACAGACGGTGTCTCAGCTCACGGCTCAGGCGGAGACTCTGCGCAGCAGCTTCAGGGAGCAAGTGCACCACCTACAGGAGGAGCACCGCAGTACCGTGGAGACGCTGCAGCAGCAGATCCACAGTCTGGAGGCTCAACTGTTCCAGCTGCAGAAGGAGTCTGCTAACTCAGGTACAGGGTCACCTGCGTCTGGACGCCAGGGGTCCGTTAACGTTCAGACTCAGGTGTGGAGTATAAACACTACAGAGCACTCGCTCCACTGACCTGCA
>CM038707.1:62500-65000 GCA_021613375.1 Megaleporinus macrocephalus | reverse complement strand
TAACAGTGGAAACTAATTCCATGTCTATTTATAACTGAGCCTAATGGTAGCATATATAGTGTAAATAACAGAGGACCTAAAACAGAACCTTGTGGAACTCCATATTTCACTTTTGTAGTGTTAGACGATACATTATTTATCTTTACAAACTGAAAGCGATCACTAAGGTAAGATGTGAACCAGGATAACGCTGTTCCTGTGATTCCAACTATATTTTCTAACCTGTCCAAGAGAATAGTGTGATCTATAGTGTCAAAAGCTGCACTTAGATCTAGTAACACCAGTAGAGATACGTGGCCCTGATCAGAGGCAAGAAGAAGATCATTTGTTATCTTAACTAAAGCTGTCTCTGTGCTGTGATGTGGCCTAAAACCAGATTGGAATTTTTCATATATGTTGTTCTTATGTAGATGAGAACAGAGTTGTCGAGCTACAGCCTTTTCTAAAATCTTAGAGATAAAAGGTAAATTGGAAATAGGTCTATAACTAGACAGTTCTCTGGGGTCAAGATTTGGCTTCTTTATCAAGGGTTTTATCACAGCTAGTTTAAAAGACTTAGGTACATGACCCAGACTAAGAGAAGAGTTGATGATAGTTAAGATAGGTTTAATAATAGCTGGTAATACTTGTTTCAATAGGCTTGTTGGAATCATATCAAGTGTGCATGTAGCAGAAGTTGAGGAAGAGATAAGTTTTTCTAGTTCTGTCTGCTGTAGTGGAGAAAATGTTTCTAGTCTTTCTTCTAAAATCACATTTTGTGCTGTTTGAGCCAAACCGGATGAAGGATAGGTTACTCGTATTGGTAGAACTTTTTGTCTAATATTCTCGATTTTGCTATTGAAAAAGTCCATGAAATCATTGCTGCTGTGGTTGGCGGGTATTTGAGGTTCAGATCCTGCCTGATTTTTGGTAAGTTTTGCGATGGTGCTAAATAAAACTCTAGGATTGTTTTTGTTGTGTTCGATGAGTGTGGACAGGTATGCTGAGCGTGTTTTAATAAGTGCCTTTCTGTAACTGCTAAGGCTGTCCTTCCAAGCAGAGTGAAATACCTCTAGCTTGGTCACTCTCCATTTGCGTTCTAATTTCCGTACTGTCTGTCTTAAGGTGCGTACTTCATTGTTGTACACGGAGCTTTTTTTGTTGCATCTTTTTAATTTTTATAGGTGCAACGTTGTCTAAAGTTAGTCGGAGCGTATTTTCTACGCAGTCAGTTATTCTGTCTAGCTCGGTTGGGTCTGATGATGGAAAAATTATGGTTGATAAATCTGGAAGAGTTTCAATAAAGTTCTGAGATGTATTTGGCATTATTGAACGTTTCATGCAATAACGGGGTGATGTACATACATTTTTACTAAGACTCAATTCATATGAAATTAGGTAGTGATCTGAAACTACTGAAGTCTGTGAAAGAACAGTAAGATTATGTATATCAACACCTAAAGTCAAAACTAGATCTAGTGTGTGATTACAGGAATGTGTAGTTAGAGTCAGAACTAGATCTAGTGTGTGATTACAGGAATGTGTAGGCCCTATTACATTCTGAGTGAGACCTATAGAGTCTAAGATAGATGAAAAAGCCTTTTTTAATGGATCTGCTGAGTTTTCAAAGTGAATATTAAAATCTCCTGCGATTATTAGTTTTTCAGCGCTCACTGCTAGATCTGCAACAAAGTCACTAAATTCTTTTAAGAACTCAGAATAAGGTCCTGGTGGTCTATAAATGCTGACTAGGGTGAGTACACTTCTATTAGTGGTCGGATTGGTGATGTTTATGAGAAGAATTTCAAAAGAATTGAAAGTGAGATTGTGTTTCTGACTTATGTCTAATGAATTTTTATGAATGACACATATACCCCCTCCTTTACCGGACAGTCTGGGGCTGTGTACATACTTATAGCCTATGGGGGTGGCTTCATTTAATGCCAAATATTCCTCAGGTTTAATCCATGTTTCTACGAGACATAACACATCAATTTTATGGTAGGTTATTGTATCATTTACAATGACAGCCTTAGAGTTCAGTGATCTTATATTAAATAAACCAAACCTTAATTCAGAAACACTGCAGCTAGACACTGGATCTAATATTCTTATATTAACTAAGTTATTTAAACAAACTGATTTAGATTTTCTAAGTTTGTGTTTAATTCGGGGGAGTGAAACAGTCTCAATATAGTTGTACCTAGGTGACGTCTCAAGGCAGCGAGCAGACGGTCGGTTTAGCCTGTTTGTCTGCTGCCTGGTCTCGGCTCTGGACAGTCAGCAACTACCTCCGCTGCTCTGAGACTAACTAAGAGGCTATGGGCTATGCTGCACGATAGCAGAGCGGCACCCTCCCGCGTGGGGTGGACACCGTCCCGCCCCACGAGACCAGACTTCCCCTCAAAGTTGGACCAATTGTCTATGAAGCCCACATGTTTTTCTGCACACCACTTGGACATCCAGCAGTGTAGCGCCCAAAGCCTGCTGTAAGCTTCAGCACCCTGCCGTCTTGGAATAG
>CM038707.1:0-57500 GCA_021613375.1 Megaleporinus macrocephalus | reverse complement strand
AGGATCAGGGTTAGAGATGAGTTTTAAATGTTTCAAAAATATTTTTTGTTTGTTTGTTTGTTTGTTTGTTTGTTATTGTTATGGAAATCTGTTGTAATGATGTGTCTCGTTGCTGCTGCAGGTGAGGAGGAGGCTGCAGGTTCCAGAGGATCAGGATGGACCTCATATCTTCACAGCTGGTCTGGGATCAGATGAGAAAATCCCAAACCAGCACATTCCACTCACACTCACACATGTTCACTTATACACACTCATACACACTCACACTCACACATGTTCACTTATACACACTCATACACACTCACACTCACACATGTTCACTTATACACACTCACACACACTCATACTCACACATGTTCACTTATACACACTCACACACACTCATACTCACACATGTTCACACATACACACTCATACTCACACATACACACTCATACTCACACATGTTCACACATACACACTCATACTCACACATACACACTCATACTCACACATGTTCACACATACACACTCATACACACTCATACTCACTCATATACAGTAATATGTCTATAATGAAGAGTGCACTCCTCTGTATTTTTATATGAAGTGTAATTACTGATCAGACGTGTCTGAGTGACTGGAGTATTATGGGCTGTGAGTTGTTATTGACTGTCTGATTCAGATTATTGTTTATTTACACATATCGTATGTTTGGGTGATGATTTGTGTTTTTTGGGAATTCTGTAGCACAAAATGAACGACCAATGGAAATCCCAGAAAAGCTTCTGTCCACCAGGGGGCGCCTTTAATACAGTGAGAGAAGAGGAGCCTGAATGTAGTAACAGATGTGGGTTTGATGTGATCAGTTCTGATTCGTTAACGTCTGTTTTACTTCAGTATCAGACGCGCCTGAGTCATCACTTCCTCTGAGATTCACCTTGTCTGCAGGTAGATCGAGCGTCACAGAGAGATTTCAGGACTGGCGAATCACACGGCTGCTAATTCAGCAGGAGGTGGAGCTCAGAGTACTTTATGATTTTACTGGTTTAGTCTGTTTACTGGTTTAGTCTGTTTGCTGGTTTTACTGATACGACTCTCTGTGTGTTGATCAGCGCTGACGATGTTCTCTAACACTGTATTGTCAGGTTTGTCTCCCAGTTAAACCTCTCCATATAACTGGTGTGAGACCAGTTCTGTGCTGGAGTGAGAGCGTTATTAATATATTGGTATATGGTATATGGTCAGATGTACTGGTTTATGGTCAGATGTACTGGTTTATGGTCAGATGTACTGGTATATGGTCAGGTGTACTGGTTTATGATCAGATGTACTGGTTTATGGTCAGGTGTACTGGTTTATGGTCAGATGTACTGGTTTATGGTCAGGTGTACTGGTTTATGATCAGATGTACTGGTTTATGATCAGATGTACTGGTTTATGGTCAGGTGTACTGGTTTATGATCAGATGTACTGGTTTATGGTCAGGTGTACTGGTTTATGATCAGATGTACTGGTTTATGGTCAGGTGTACTGGTTTATGATCAGATGTACTGGTTTATGGTCAGGTGTACTGGTTTATGGTCAGATGTACTGGTTTATGGTCAGGTGTACTGGTTTATGGTCAGGTGTACTGGTTTATGGTCAGATGTACTGGTTTATGGTCAGGTGTACTGGTTTATGGTCAGATGTACTGGTTTATGGTCAGATGTACTGGTTTATGGTAGCTGTATCTAATATAACATGAGCCTTATTTTTATACAGTGTGTCTTTCATTTGGCTGGTCTTAATTGTTGCCGTGGCGACCAACTACACTTTTTTTGTCTTGTTTTGTTTCATGTATTCTACAAGTGCAGCATAAGCAGCAGGGCATTGATCACCTGAGCTTCACCTGAGCTTCCTGAACCTGTATGATCAAACAGTGTGTAACAGTGGAGACGTTCTGCTGAGGTTCTGTATGTGAGGTGAAGCTACAGGCTGTGTTTCTTCCAGTACCAGTTCTCTGATTTCACTGGTCAGAGTTCCTGTTACTGGCCGCGTGGAGAGCGGAGTATATACCCAGTCCAGTAAAAACAACAATAAATAAAAACTGGAAAATAACTATACTGGTTTTTATTCTGCAACACATCCCATCATCTCCACCCCCAGTTTCCAGTTTCCAGTCTCCAGTCTTACCAGTTTACTGAGTATCCTGTACCTGAGACACACACACACACACACACACACACACACACACACACACACACACACACACACATCATCAGGCTCACTGTGAACTGCTAGTGCAGTGATCGCTGGTATACAGCCTCAAAACACACCACTGCTAATAGGGGCTGGTTCCTGGGGCTGGGCAGGAGTGACGGGGGGGCTGGTTCCTAGGGGTGGGCAGGAGTGACGGGGGGGCTGGTTCCTGGGGCTGGGCAGGAGTGACGGGGGGGCTGGTTCCTAGGGGTGGGCAGGTGTGACGGGGGGGCTGGTTCCTGGGGTGGGCAGGAGTGACGGGGGGGCTGGTTCCTGGGGGTGGGCAGGAGTGACGGGGGGTCTGGTTCCTGGGGGTGGGCAGGAGTGACGGGGGGTCTGGTTCCTGGGGGTGGGCAGGAGTGACGGGGTCATCGTCCCACTTCTTCTTCTTCTAAATGATCCAGGTTTCCCACAATTCATTCCAGAACACAGTGACATCACAAGCTCAGCAGAAACATTATTCCTAAACTTCAATCAGCTCTAGACCTTTAAACACTGATCACTGTATTGATAATTTATTAATCAGAGACAGTAAGTTTCTAATTAGAATTAGTTCCTCCTACACCAGTTCCTCCTACACCAGTTCCTCCTACACCAGTTCCTCCTACACCAGTTCTTACTACACCAGTTCCTCCTACACCAGTTCTTACTACACCAGTTCCTCCTACACCAGTTCCTCCTACACCAGTTCTTACTACACCAGTTCCTCCTACACCAGTTCTTACTACACCAGTTCTTACTACACCAGTTCCTCCTACAGCAGTCTCCCAGTGTCTGTGTGGAGTGTGTACGGTCTCCCAGTGTCTGTGTGGAGTGTGTACGGTCTCCCAGTGTCTGTGTGGAGTGTGTCTGGTCTCCCAGTGTTTGTGTGGAGTGTGTATGGTCTCCCAGTGTCTGTGTGGAGTGTGTACGGTCTCCCAGTGTCTGTGTGGAGTGTGTATGGTCTCCCAGTGTCTGTGTGGAGTGTGTACGGTCTCCCAGTGTCTGTGTGGAGTGTGTCTGGTCTCCCAGTGTTTGTGTGGAGTGTGTATGGTCTCCCAGTGTTTGTGTGGAGTGTGTACGGTCTCCCAGTGTCTGTGTGGAGTGTGTACGGTCTCCCAGTGTCTGTGTGGAGTGTGTATGGTCTCCCAGTGTTTGTTTGGAGTGTGTACGGTCTCCCAGTGTCTGTGTGGAGTGTGTACGGTCTCCCAGTGTCTGTGTGGAGTGTGTCTGGTCTCCCAGTGTCTGTGTGGAGTGTGTACGGTCTCCCAGTGTCTGTGTAGAGTGTGTTTGGTCTCCCAGTGTCTGTGTGGAGTGTGTTTGGTCTCCCAGTGTCTGTGTGGAGTGTGTATGGTCTCTCAGTGTCTGTATGGAGTGTGTACGGTCTCCCAGTGTCTGTATGGAGTGTGTACGGTCTCCCAGTGTCTGTGTAGAGTGTGTTTGGTCTCCCAGTGTCTGTGTGGAGTGTGTTTGGTCTCCCAGTGTCTGTGTGGAGTGTGTATGGTCTCTCAGTGTCTGTGTGGAGTGTGTAAGGTCTCTCAGTGTCTGTGTGGAGTGTGTTTGGTCTCCCAGTGTCTGTGTGGAGTGTGTTTGGTCTCCCAGTGTCTGTGTGGAGTGTGTATGGTCTCTCAGTGTCTGTGTGGAGTGTGTGTGGAGTGTGTAAGGTCTCTCAGTGTCTGTGTGGAGGGTGTTTGGTCTCCCAGTGTCTGTGTGGAGTGTGTTTGGTCTCCCAGTGTCTGTGTGGAGTGTGTTTGGTCTCCCAGTGTCTGTGTGGAGTGTGTGTGGAGTGTGTATGGTCTCCCAGTGTCTGTGTGGAGTGTGTGTAGTGTGTATGGTCTCTCAGTGTCTGTGTGGAGTGTGTATGGTCTCTCAGTGTCTGTGTGGAGTGTGTTTGTTCTCCCAGTGTCAGTGTGGAGTGTGTTTGGTCTCCCAGTGTCTGTGTGGAGTGTGTTTGGTCTCTCAGTGTCTGTGTGGAGTGTGTATGGTCTCTCAGTGTCTGTGTGGAGTGTGTTTGTTCTCCCAGTGTGTGTGTGGAGTGTGTATGGTCCCCCAGTGTCAGTGTGGAGTGTGTTTGGTCTCCCAGTGTGTGTGTGGAGTGTGTATGGTCCCCCAGTGTCTGTGTGGAGTGTGTTTGGTCTCTCAGTGTCTGTGTGGAGTGTGTGTGGAGTGTGTGTGGAGTGTGTGTGGAGTGTGTTTGGTCTCTCAGTGTCTGTGTGGAGTGTGTTTGGTCTCTCAGTGTCTGTGTGGAGTGTGTGTGGAGTGTGTGTGGAGTGTGTGTGGAGTGTGTGTGGAGTGTGTTTGGTCTCTCAGTGTCTGTGTGGAGTGTGTTTGGTCTCTCAGTGTCTGTGTGGAGTGTGTGTGGAGTGTGTGTGGAGTGTGTTTGGTCTCTCAGTGTCTGTGTGGAGTGTGTTTGGTCTCTCAGTGTCTGTGTGGAGTGTGTTTGGTCTCTCAGTGTCTGTGTGGAGTGTGTTTGGTCTCTCAGTGTCTGTGTGGAGTGTGTGTGGAGTGTGTGTGGAGTGTGTTTGGTCTCTCAGTGTCTGTGTGGAGTGTGTTTGGTCTCTCAGTGTCTGTGTGGAGTGTGTGTGGAGTGTGTGTGGAGTGTGTTTGGTCTCTCAGTGTCTGTGTGGAGTGTGTGTGGTCTCTCAGTGTCTGTGTGGAGTGTGTGTGGAGTGTGTGTGGAGTGTGTTTGGTCTCTCAGTGTCTGTGTGGAGTGTGTGTGGAGTGTGTGTGGAGTGTGTGTGGAGTGTGTTTGGAGTGTGTGTGGAGTGTGTGTGGAGTGTGTGTGTGGAGTGTGTGTGGAGTGTGTGTGGAGTGTGTTTGGTCTCTCAGTGTCTGTGTGGAGTGTGTTTGGTCTCTCAGTGTCTGTGTGGAGTGTGTGTGGAGTGTGTGTGGAGTGTGTGTGGAGTGTGTGTGGAGTGTGTGTGGAGTGTGTTTGGAGTGTGTGTGGAGTGTGTGTGTGGAGTGTGTGTGGAGTGTGTTTGGTCTCTCAGTGTCTGTGTGGAGTGTGTTTGGTCTCTCAGTGTCTGTGTGGAGTGTGTGTGGAGTGTGTGTGGAGTGTGTGTGGAGTGTGTGTGGAGTGTGTGTGGAGTGTGTGTGGAGTGTGTGTGGAGTGTGTTTGGAGTGTGTGTGGAGTGTGTGTGTGGAGTGTGTGTGGAGTGTGTTTGGTCTCTCAGTGTCTGTGTGGAGTGTGTTTGGTCTCTCAGTGTCTGTGTGGAGTGTGTGTGGAGTGTGTGTGGAGTGTGTGTGGAGTGTGTGTGGAGTGTGTGTGGAGTGTGTTTGGAGTGTGTGTGGAGTGTGTGTGTGGAGTGTGTGTGGAGTGTGTATGGTCTCCCAGTGTCTGTGTGGAGTGTGTTTGGTCTCTCAGTGTCTGTGTGGAGTGTGTGTGGAGTGTGTGTGGAGTGTGTGTGGAGTGTGTGTGGAGTGTGTGTGGAGTGTGTGTGGAGTGTGTGTGGAGTGTGTGTGGTGGAGATGATAAATTAGGTGTGAGTGTGTGTATCTACTCTGTGAATGAGGTTGAAGTTGTGCCAGTTTTAAAAAGGATCAGGATCCAGCCAAGAAACCTGCCATGTGTTATGCACTAGAGGAGACGGGGGTCTTCAGCTGGTGTTCTGGGAGACGACAGTTACTGTCACCTAGTAACACACATCCCAGTGAGCAGATATAGATATAGATATAGATATAGATATGTATATAGATATAGATATAGATATGTATATAGATATAGATATGTATATGTATATGTATATAGATATAGATATAGATATGTATATGAATATAGATATAGATATGTATATAGATATAGATATGTATATAGATATAGATATAGATATGTATATAGATATAGATATGTATATGTATATAGATATAGATATGTATATAGATATAGATATGTATATAGATATAGATATAGATATGTATATAGATATAGATATAGATATGTATATGTATATAGATATAGATATGTATATAGATATAGATATGTATATAGATATAGATATAGATATGTATATAGATATAGATATGTATATAGATATAGATATGTATATGTATATAGATATGTATATGTATATGTATATAGATATAGATATGTATATGTATATAGATATAGATATGTATATGTATATAGATATAGATATAGATATGTATATAGATATAGATATAGATATGTATATAGATATAGATATGTATATAGATATAGATATGTATATGTATATAGATATAGATATAGATATGTATATAAATATAGATATGTATATAGATATAGATATGTATATGTATATAGATATAGATATGTATATAGATATAGATATGTATATAGATATAGATATAGATATGTATATAGATATAGATATGTATATGTATATAGATATAGATATGTATATAGATATAGATATGTATATGTATATAGATATAGATATAGATATGTATATAGATATAGATATGTATATGTATATAGATATAGATATAGATATGTATATAGATATAGATATGTATATAGATATAGATATGTATATAGATATAGATATAGATATGTATATAGATATAGATATAGATATGTATATAGATATAGATATGTATATAGATATAGATATAGATATGTATATGTATATAGATATGTATATAGATATAGATATAGATATGTATATAGATATAGATATAGATATGTATATAGATATAGATATGTATATAGATATAGATATGTATATAGATATAGATATAGATATGTATATAGATATAGATATAGATATGTATATAGATATAGATATGTATATAGATATAGATATAGATATGTATATGTATATAGATATGTATATGTATATGTATATAGATATGTATATGTATATGTATATAGATATGTATATAGATATAGATATAGATATGTATATAGATATAGATATAGATATGTATATAGATATAGATATGTATATAGATATAGATATGTATATAGATATAGATATAGATATGTATATAGATATAGATATAGATATGTATATAGATATAGATATGTATATAGATATAGATATGTATATAGATATAGATATGTATATATTCAGTTTAATGAGGGGGTGTGTTAATATAGATCAGACGGTCTGTTATACCTGCTTTACCTGGATTACCTGTGTTGTTAAGTGCTCCTCCCGTGTGTCAGTGTGAACGCTGCAGGGCTGCACTGGCTCCTACACCGGCTGCTTATTGAATGCACTGTTTGTTGTTTGTTGTTTGTTTGTTGTTTGTTGTTTGTTGTGATGTCTGGAGAGGAATCTGCACAGCAGCTCTTGTTTTGACACGCGGCTCTGCCGTCACGCCTGACTGCTCGGCGATGGCCGCCGGTGTGGAGCAGAGGTAGCGGGTCCATCTGGGAGCAGCTGTTCCAGAGACGCTGAGACGAAGGAGCCCGTGTGTCTCAGCGCTGTCGTCTCTGCTGCTGGGTCTGTCTGCGTATCAGCTCCGCGTTTCTCTCCCCGTCCTGCGGAGCTGACAGGGCTTCATTAGGACGTGACAAATGACCTGCCGGAATCAGTCAGATTCAACAGGCCCCCAGTGCTCAGCCGCCGGGACCCCGGAGGATCCGTCTCGGGGGGCCGGCGGGACGCTGGAAGAGGCTGTCGGGGAAATATTACCTTATTTATTTAAGCATGTCGGTGAAAATGATGAGTTTAGTCGTCCACACGCTTCGTCTCCAGCTCTGCTGCTACTGCCTGTCTGACTCATACGGATGCTATCAAATTCACAGCATCTCCATCTGTAAATAAACAAAACAACATCCAGAGACGCCCAGTAAACCCAGCTCAGCGTAAATAAACACATTTCTCACATCAATACTTGTACGTCCAGTTCAGAGACCCTTACAGCCCACCAGTGTTCCCAATAAGCCCAGTCTGTGTTTAATATCAGCCCACTACTATATAATTACCTACAGTCTCCATGGAAACACACGCGCTGGAGAGCTCAGTCACTTTTACTGACCGGTCAACTGTAAGTACTATTACTGACTTCAGTCCTGCTAGAGCTGCACTGGTCAGCTGTAAGTACTATTACTGACTTTAGTCCTGCTAGAGCTGCACTGGTCAGCTGTAAGTACTATTACTGACTTCAGTCCTGCTAGAGCTGCACTGGTCAGCTGTAAGTACTATTACTGACTTTAGTCCTGCTAGAGCTGCACTGGTCAACTGTAAGTACTTTTACTGACTTTAGTCCTGCTAGAGCTGCACTGATCAGCTCTAACTTTAGTCCTGCTAGAGCTGCACTGGTCAGCTGTAAGTACTATTACTGACTTTAGTCCTGCTAGAGCTGCACTGGTCAACTGTAAGTACTGACTTCAGTCCTGCTAGAGCTGCACTGGTCAACTGTAAGTACTTTTACTGACTTTAGTCCTGCTAGAGCTGCACTGATCAGCTCTAACTTTAGTCCTGCTAGAGCTGCACTGGTCAGCTGTAAGTACTATTACTGACTTTAGTCCTGCTAGAGCTGCACTGGTCAGCTGTAAGTACTATTACTGACTTCAGTCCTGCTAGAGCTGCACTGGTCAGCTGTAAGTACTATTACTGACTTCAGTCCTGCTAGAGCTGCACTGGTCAGCTGTAAGTATTATTACTGACTTTAGTCCTGCTAGAGCTGCACTGGTCAACTGTAAGTACTATTACTAACTTTAGTCCTGCTAGAGCTGCACTGGTCAACTGTAAGTACTGACTTTAGTCCTGCTAGAGCTGCACTGGTCAACTGTAAGTACTTTTACTGACTTTAGTCCTGCTAGAGCTGCACTGGTCAGCTGTAAGTACTATTACTGACTTTAGTCCTGCTAGAGCTGCACTGATCAGCTCTAACTTTAGTCCTGCTAGAGCGGCACTGGTCAGCTGTAAGTACCTTTACTGACTTTAGTCCTGCTAGAGCTGCACTGGTCAACTGTAAGTACTGACTTCAGTCCTGCTAGAGCTGCACTGGTCAACTGTAAGTACTTTTACTGACTTTAGTCCTGCTAGAGCTGCACTGATCAGCTCTAACTTTATTCCTGCTAGAGCTGCACTGGTCAGCTGTCAGTACTATTACTGACTTTAGTCCTGCTAGAGCTGCACTGGTCAGCTGTAAGTACTATTACTGACTTTAGTCCTGCTAGAGCTGCACTGGTCAACTGTAAGTACTATTACTAACTTTAGTCCTGCTAGAGCTGCACTGGTCAACTGTAAGTACTGACTTTAGTCCTGCTAGAGCTGCACTGGTCAGCTGTAAGTACTATTACTGACTTTAGTCCTGCTAGAGCTGCACTGGTCAGCTGTAAGTACTGACTTCAGTCCTGCTAGAGCTGCACTGGTCAACTGTAAGTACTTTTTACTGACTTTAGTCCTGCTAGAGCTGCACTGGTCAGCTGTCAGTACTATTACTGACTTTAGTCCTGCTAGAGCTGCACTGGTCAGCTGTAAGTACTATTACTGACTTTAGTCCTGCTAGAGCTGCACTGGTCAACTGTAAGTACTGACTTCAGTCCTGCTAGAGCTGCACTGGTCAACTGTAAGTACTTTTTACTGACTTTAGTCCTGCTAGAGCTGCACTGGTCAACTGTAAGTACTGACTTTAGTCCTGCTAGAGCTGCACTGGTCAGCTGTAAGTACTATTACTGACTTTAGTCCTGCTAGAGCTGCACTGGTCAACTGTAAGTACTGACTTTAGTCCTGCTAGAGCTGCACTGGTCAGCTGTAAGTACTATTACTGACTTTAGTCCTGCTAGAGCTGCACTGCTCAGCTGTAAGTACTATTACTGACTTTAGTCCTGCTAGAGCTGCACTGGTCAACTGTAAGTACTTTTACTGACTTTAGTCCTGCTAGAGCTGCACTGATCAGCTCTAACTTTATTCCTGCTAGAGCTGCACTGGTCAGCTGTAAGTACTATTACTGACTTAAGTCCTGCTAGAGCTGCACTGGTCAGCTGTAAGTACTATTACTGACTTTAGTCCTGCAAGAGCTGCACTGATCAGCTCTAACTTTAGTCCTGCTAGAGCGGCACTGGTCAGCTGTAAGTACTTTACACTGTCCTGCTAGAGCTGCAACTGGCAGCTTAACTAGTCCTGCTAGAGCTGCACTGGTCAGCTGTAAGTACTTTACTGACTTTAGTCTGCTAGAGCTGCACTGGTCAACTGTAAGTACTTTACTGACTTCAGTCCTGCTAGAGCTGCACTGGTCAACTGTAAGTACTTTTACTGACTTTAGTCCTGCTAGAGCTGCACTGGTCAGCTGTAAGTACTTTACTGACTTAGTCCTGCTAGAGCTGCACTGATCAGCTCTAACTACTTCAGTTCTGCTAGAGCGGCACTGGTCAGCTGTAAGTACCTTTACTGACTTTAGTCCTGCTAGAGCTGCACTGGTCAACTGTAAGTACTGACTTCAGTCCTGCTAGAGCTGCACTGGTCAACTGTAAGTGCTTTTACTGACTTTAGTCCTGCTAGAGCTGCACTGATCAGCTCTAACTTTAGTCCTGCTAGAGCCACACTGGTCAGCTGTAAGTACCTTTACTGACTTTAGTCCTGCTAGAGGTGCACTGGTCAACTGTAAGTACTGACTTTTGTCCTGCTAGAGCTGCACTGGTCAACTGTAAGTACTTTTACTGACTTTAGTCCTGCTAGACCTGCACTGATCAGCTCTAACTTTATTCCTGCTAGAGCTTGCACTGGTCAGCTGTAAGTACTTATTACTGACTATAGGGTCCTGCTAGAGCTGCACTGATCAGCTCTAACTTTAGTCTGCTAGAGCTGCACTGGTCACTGTAAGTACCTTTACTGACTTTAGTCCTGCTAGAGCGGCACTGGTCAACTGTAAGTACTGATCTTCAGTCCTGCTAGAGCTGCACTGGTCAACTGTAAGTACTTTACTGACTTTAGTCCTGCTAGAGCTGCACCTGATCAGCCTCTTCAACTTTATTTCCTGATTGAGGCTGCAATGGTCTGCAGTAAGTACTATTACTGACTTTAAGTCTCTGTTGAGCTGCACTGGTCAGCCTGTAAGTACTATTATCTGACTTTAGTCCTGCAAGAGGCTGCACGATCAGCTCTAACTTTCGTCTGCTAGAGCGGCACTGGTCAAGCTGTAAGTACTTATTACTGACTTCAGTTCTGCTAGAGCTGCACTGGTCAACAGTAAGTACTGACTTTAGTCCTGCTAGGCTGCAATGGTCAGCTGTAAGTACTATTACTGACTTAGTCTGCTAGTAGCTGCACCTGGTCATACTGTAAGTACTTTTACTAACTTTAGTCCTGATAGGAGCTGCACTGATAAGCTTAACTTTAGTCTGCTAGAGCTGCACTGGTCAGCTGTAAGTTACTATTTACTGACTTCTAGTCTGCTAGAGCCACACTGGTCAGCTGTAAGTAGCATTATGACTTTAGTCCTGCTAGAGCTGCACTGGTCAACTGTATAGTACTTTTACTGTCCTTTGTCCTTGCTAGACTGTCATGATCAGCTCTAACTTTATTCCTGCTAGAGCTGCAAGGGTCCGCTGTCAGTACTATTAATGACTTGCTGTCCTGCTAGAGCTGCAATGTCAGCGGTAAGGTACTATTACGCTTTTGTCTGCTAGAAGCTGCAATGGTCAACTGTAAGTTCTTTTACTGACTTTAGTCTGCTAGAGCTGCACTGGATCTGCTCTAACTTTATTCAGCTGCTAGAGCTTCACTGGTCAGCTGTTCAGAACTATTATGACTTTTGTCCTGCTAGAGCTGCACTGGTCTGCTGTAAGTACTATTACTGACTTTAGTCCTTGCTAGAGTCGCAAATGGTCAATTGTAAGTAATTTTACTTGACTTTAGTCTGCTAGAGCTGACACTGATCGCTCTAACTTTATCTGCTAGAGCGACTGGTCACAGCTGTCAGTATATTATTGACTTTAGTCCTGCTAGAGCTGCATGGTCAGCTGTAAAGTACTATTACTGACTTAGTCACTGCTAGGAGCTGCACTGGTCAACTGTAAGTTTACTTTTTCTGACTTAAAGGCATGCTAGAGCTGCAACTCGATCAGCTCTAACTTTATCCTGATAGAGTGCACTGGTAAGCTGTACAGTATCATTACTGATCTTTAGTACCTGCTATTGAGCTGACACTGGTCAACTGTAAGTACTATTACTAACTTTAGTCTGCTTGAGCTGCACTGGTCAACTGTATGTACTGACTTTAGTCCCTGCTTGAGCTTGCACTGGTCAGCTGTAAGTACTATTCCTGACGTTAGTCCTGTAGAGCTGCATCTGGTCAACTGGAAGTTATGACTTTAGTCTGTAGAGCTGCACTGGTCTGCTGTATAGTACTATTATGACTTCAGTCCTGGCTTGCATAGAGCTGACTGGGTCACTGTAAGTAATGGACTTTAGTCCTGCTAGAGCTGCAATGGTAATCTGTAGAGTTACTATTACGACTAGTCCTGCTAGAGCTGCACTGGTCAGCTGTATAGTACGATTTACTGACTAGTCCTGCTAGAGCTGCACTTGGTCAGCTGTAATAGTATGATTACTGACTTCTAGTCCTGCTTAGAGCTGCAGGTCAGCTGTAAGTACTATTACTGATTGTCCTGCTAGAGCTGCACTGGTCAGCTGTAAGTACTATTACTGACTTTAGTCCTGCTAGAGCTGCACTGGTCAGCTGTAAGTACTAATACTGACTTTAATCAGTAGAGGTGGACACTTGATGGGGCTGCCAAATGTTGAAGTGTCCTCGTCTTTACAAGCTTTAACACACACGGTCTGAAATCCTGCGTAAGACCTTTCAGGACGTTTGGAGGTTTGTGTCCTGTGATGGAGGAACTCAGTACTAGAACGTTCCAGTAGGTGTAAATTCAAACAGGCTTCATGTTTAAATTAATAAATGAACTCGGAGTTCGTCTGAGAGTCTGAAAGTGGGCCCTGTGCTCCTCCAGGCGTTTAACTCTGAGGGTGCGGTTTGTATTAGGGGGACTAACACACTGTACTGGTGTATCCTCGGGGGTCCCCGTATGTGATGAGCTATTTAAAGGCTTTGTTTTGTTCCAGTGTGAGACACACACCCAATCAGTTTCCTCACAGCACGTCTCAGAGACATCACCAGCAAGGAGACAGGCCGGGACCACCAACCACATCAAACAGCCCCCCGCTGAAATAATTACCTGCACGTCTTTAAAGCCTTACACACACACACGCACACACACACACACACACACACACACATACACGCACACACACACATACACACACACACGCACACACACACAACCACGCACACGCACACGCGCACACACACACACACACACACACACACACACACACACACACACACACACGCACACACACACACACACACACGCACACACATATACACACACGCACACACACGCACTTGGTCCTGATTGGCTCTGGGGAGTAATCACGCTCCAGCTGAGTGATTGAACACTTCAGATTGTAACTGTATGGTCTGTGTACGAGTTCAGGTAGTGACGCAGAGTCTGTTCACTCGTCTGATCACAATCAGACTTTATCAGAAATTAGAAATGATGTTCCTGTAAGATTCAGAGAATAACAATCTATATCTCCACTCACTGTCCACTGTATCAGCTTCACTGACCATACAGGAACCTCCACTCACTGTCCACTGTATCAGCTTCACTGACCATACCGGAACCTCCACTCACTGTCCACTGTATCGCTTCATAGGCCACATTCAGGAACCTCCACTCACTGTCCACTGTTCAGTTCATGACCATACAGGACCTGCACTCATGTCCACTGTATCAGCTCACTGACCATACAGGACCTTCCACTCCACTGTCACTGTATCAGATCACTGACCATACAGGTCCTCCATCATGTCAAGTATCAGCTTCCACTGACCATACAGGACCTCCACTCACTGTCCACTGTATCAGCTCCACTGACCATACAGGACCTACACTCACTGTCCACTGTATCAAACACTCCAGCAGCACTGCTGTGTCTGATCCACTCACACTAACTAACAAACCACCACGTCAGTGTCACTGCAGTGCTAAGAATGACCCACCTCCCTAATAGTATCTGCTCTGTGGGCTCCTGTATGGTCAGTGGATGCTGAATTTTACAGTGGACGGTGAGTGGAGGTCTGTGATGGTCAGTGGACGCTGATACAGGGACAGTGGGAGTGAGTGGAAGGTCCTGTTTGGACAGTGGAGTGATACAGTGGACATTCGTGTGTAGGTCTGTATGGTCAGTGGAGGGTGATACAGTGGACAGTGTGTGGAGCTGTCTGTTTGGGTCTGTGGAGTGTTACAGTGGATGGTGAGGTGGATCTAACAGGGTTTATGATGAAAGTTCAGACTGAAGTTCGGCGGGCTTGACAAGACCAGGTCGGGGTGTGAATGATTAATTGGGCGAGCGGTCAAGCGGGTTGTCAGGTCAGTGAGTTTTGATTCCTTGACACAATGTTCTGTAGAACCTTCATGATCTGTAAACACGGTGTCTGACTCGCTGTGCTTGCTGACGAGCTGTCAGGCGGCGCTGTGCTGGGTCAGGTGTCCGGGGGGGGGTGTATGGGGGGTGGAGCGGGGGGTGGAGGGGTGCGGGGGGGGGGGTGGGCGTGGGGCGCGGAGGGCCGGGTTTTCTGCTTGGGTAGCTGGGGTGGGGGTGGGGGTGGGGGGGGGAGTGGGGAGTGTGAAGCAGCACTTCTGTCAGTCAGACAAACAGCTCACTCCACCAGCGCCGCTCGCAGGTCCTGCGCTCATCACCCGCAGCTCATTAACCAGAACCGCAACGTCAGCGGAGAGTGTTACTACGGAGACCTGTACTCACTTTACTACTCCACCTGAGAACCTCCTCACACCTGTACACACATCATCACTCACTCATCTCACCTCACCTTTATTTTATTTTGAACTCGACAGCTGATCGTTACTGATCCCGTAACAGTTTACTGACGAATGGACCAATAGAAACGCTCCAAACCCACTTCTGTCCTCCCCAGTCCAAACACACGCAGGTTAGGATCCTCACTCCAAACTGCCCGGACGTCCACTCTACAGTAAAACAGTCCGAGTGCTGACGCTCGAGTGGGACCCGGTGGTCCGGCGCCGTGTGGCCTGACAGGCTGGTACTCAGGAGATGCTGTGAGTGATGCTGTGAGTGATGACGGCCGAGGGATGAAGCTGTAAGTGATGTAGATGAGGAGGAGAGTCTGAGGAGGAGAGTCTAAGAAGCAGAGTCTGGGGAGCAGAGTCTGAGGAGGAGAATCTGGGGAGCAGAGTCTGAGGAGGAAAATCTTAGGGGGGAGAATCTGGGGAGGAGAGTCTGAGGAGCAGAGTCTGAGGAGGAGAATCTGGGGAGCAGAGTCTGAGGAGGAAAATCTGAGGAGGAGAATCTGGGGAGGAGAGTCTGAGGAGGAAAATCTGAGGAGGAGAATCTGGGGAGGAGAGTCTGAGGAGGAAAATCTGAGGAGGAGAATCTGGGGAGGAGAGTCTGAGGAGCAGAGTCTGAGGAGGAGAATCTGGGGAGGAGAGTCTGAGGAGTCTGAACAGCACCCCAACTCCACCTGACTAACACACAGAGGTTTATGCTAGTCTGAGATGCTGGGCTGTTGGTGTGTTGGTGGTGGACTAGGGGGGGTCCCTGTGTCTCAGGGTGGTCTCCAGTTCTCTCTTTTTAGTTTACACTGTTATAATCAGTCAGAGACCGCCTCTACCTGTGCCTCTCTGAGTTAAACTGGGAACACCGTGTGTCCAGAGGAGGGCGTGTCTCTGCCAGTGAGTGACTGAGGGAGTTGTCCCCGGTGCCTCTGTCTTGCTCAGTGGAGGACACAGGCTGGGACTGTGTTGTAAGTCCTGTAGAGCTGCTTTGTGACGACGCTGCTACTCAAATTAATTTAAAATAAAATTGAAATAAAAATAAAATTTAATTTCAGTTTCAGATTCACTGATCATCCCGTTTCCTCTCAGAGACACAAACACTGACCATCACCATCAGTAAGAAACAGCTGGTCTCATCCTTTCATTCCTTTCATTCCTTTAATTCTACTTTTAGGACAAATCTGAACATAAACCGTCTGTTTATTTATTTATTAATATTATTTATTATTGATCCTCTGATCGCTCTGGACTGCTCGGTCAGTCTCTGGTTAAGCTGTAATGTGATGGAGCTGCTAAGCTACAGGAACAAGACTGAGTGCAGATCCAACACCACCTGCTACACAACGCCCCCCACAGCCCCCCAGCCCCCCCACAGCCCTTCTTCTGTGACTATTAGCGTGGCGTGGCTTTAATCAACTCAAGGACCCTCAGTAGCAGCAGCTGGTGCTTCATTTAGCCCTCACTCAGCACGGCCTCCTGCTTTTAAGACCCCCGACTCGGACGACTTACCCTCTTACCTCCCTCTCCCGTGTCCAGCGCGGGGCCCGTGTGGGTGTGAGGGGCCGGAGTCGCTGCTGTTTACCGGATCAATACAGATCAATAGCCTGAGCAATACGAGCAGCTTGTTTCTGAAACTAACAGAGCAGGCTGAGCGTGAGACTCAGATTTAAAATCATTTCCTGTTTAGTTTAAACACCTGAACAGATAATAAACACCATCTAATCACTGAACACCTGATAACGAGTATTATTAACACAGCAGAGTAGATTATTAAATATTAATTATTAACTAGATTTTAAAATACTCTGAATTATTTGGTTTTGTGTCAGTTCTGTGACATCACTGTGACATTGCTATGACATCACATAATATTTACATTTAAGTAACATTTAAATACATTATACTGAAATATATTATAATAAAAACATTATTTTCTACACAGTAAACTTAATAATAATAATAATAATTATAACAATAGTATATATATATATATATATATATATATATATATACTATTATTCTTATTCTTGTTATTGTTGTGAGTAAAGATTCAGTATGCATGTACATCGTGTGCGCTGGTTGGATGTTAGTGTTAGTGTTTGTGTTTGTGTTTGTGTTAGTGTTAGTCTGTGTGTTGGTGTTTGTGTTTGTGTTAGTCTTAGTGTTGGTGTTTGTGTTTGTGTTTGTGTTAGTCTTAGTGTTGGTGTGTGTGTTTGTGTTTGTCTTAGTGTTGGTGTTTGTGTTTGTGTTAGTCTTAGTGTTGGTGTTTGTGTTAGTCTTAGTGTTGGTGTTTGTGTTTGTGTTGGTGTTGGTGTTTGTGTTTGTCTTAGTGTTTGTGTTAGTGTTAGTGTTAGTGTTTGTGTTTGTGTTAGTCTTAGTGTTAGTGTTTGTGTTTGTGTTTGTGTTTACTGGTGACGAACTGGCTCCTCCATCAAAAACACAATTTGCGTGACTGACCTTCAAAACACAAATTAGAGGGAATGACGGCAGAGGACACAGGGCGGGGGCAGGTGGTGTGGTGGGGGGAGGGCGCGGGGCTTGGTGCGTGGTGCTGAACATCGCTCTTACACTGATTTCATTAAGGGGTGAGTGGGGGGGGGGGGGGGGGGGTTTTGACACTGGAAGCTAAACTGGTTCCATTTTTGTCTGGCAAAACCAGAAGAAAAGCAGTAAGTGGTTAGGACGGTGCTCTGGGCGTCTCCCCCCCCCACTTTGTGTGGAGAATGTAGGTGTGTGGAGTTGTAGGTGTGTGGAGTCTGTAGGTGTGTGGTGGGTTGAGTATGTAGGTGTGTGGAGGATGTAGGTGTGTGGAGTGTGTATGTAGGTGCTGTGGGCGGGGCTTTGTGGAGTATGTAGTTGTGTGGGTTTGTAGGGGTTGTTGGAGTATGTAGGTGTGTGGTGTATGTGGTGTGTGGATTTGTGGAGTATGTGTGTGTGGAGTATGTCAGGTGTTGCAGTGTGTGGAGTATGTAGGTGTGTGGAAGTATGTAGGTGTGTGGAGTATGTAGGTGGTGTGATGTGTGGAGTATGTAGGGGTTGTGTGGAGTATGTTAGGAGGGGTGTGTGGAGTTGAGGTGTTGAGGTTTGTGGAGTATGTTGGTGTGTGGGTTTGTAGGTGTGTGGAGCTATTTTAGGTGTGTGGGAGTATGTATGGTGGTGGTTTGGTGGAGTATGTAGGTGTGTGGAGTATGTAGGTGTGCAGTGTGTGGAGTATGTAGGTGTGTGGAGTATGTAGGTGTGTGGAGTATGTAGGTGTGTGGATGTGTGGTGTTTGTAGGAGTTAGTGAGTATGCTAGGTGTGTGGAGTATGTAGGTGTGCAGTGTGTGGAGTATGTAGGTGTGTGGAGTATGTAGGTGTGTGGAGTATGTAGGTGTGTGGAGTATGTAGGTGTGCAGTGTGTGGAGTATGTAGGTGTGTGGAGTATGTAGGTGTGTGGTTTGTGGAGTATGTAGGTGTGGAGTATGTAGGTGTGTGGAGTATGTAGGTGTGCAGTGTGTGGAGTATGTAGGTGTGTGGAGTATGTAGGTGTGTGGTTTGTGGAGTATGTAGGTGTGGAGTATGTAGGTGTGTGGAGTATGTAGGTGTGTGGAGTATGTAGGTGTGTGGTGTGTGGAGTATGTAGGTGTGTGGAGTATGTAGGTGTGCAGTGTGTGGAGTATGTAGGTGTGTGGAGTATGTAGGTGTGTGGTTTGTGGAGTATGTAGGTGTGTGGAGTATGTAGGTGTGTGGAGTATGTAGGTGTGTGGAGTATGTAGGTGTGTGGTTTGTGGAGTATGTAGGTGTGTGGAGTATGTAGGTGTGTGGAGTATGTAGGTGTGTGGAGTATGTAGCTGTGTGGTGTGTGGAGTATGTAGGTGTGTGGTGTATGTAGGTGTGTGGTGTGTGGAGTATGTAGGTGTGTGGAGTATGTAGGTGTGTGGTTTGTGGAGTATGTAGGTGTGTGGAGTATGTAGGTGTGTGGAGTATGTAGGTGTGTGGCGTATGTAGGTGTGTGGAGTATGTAGGTGTGTGTTTGTGAGTATGTGGGTGTGTGGAGTATGTAGGTGTGTGGTTTGTGGAGTATGTAGGTGTGTGGAGTATGTAGGTGTGTGATGTGTGGAGTATGTAGGTGTGTGGAGTATGTAGGTGTGTGGAGTATGTAGGTGTGTGATGTGTGGAGTATGTAGGTGTGGAGTATGTAGGTGTGTGGTTTGTGGAGTATGTAGGTGTGTGGAGTATGTAGGTGTGTGATGTGTGGAGTATGTAGGTGTGGAGTATGTAGGTGTGTGGAGTATGTAGGTGTGTGGTTTGTGGAGTATGTAGGTGTGTGGAGTATGTAGGTGTGTGATGTGTGGAGTATGTAGGTGTGTGGTTTGTGGAGTATGTAGGTGTGTGGAGTATGTAGGTGTGTGGTTTGTGGAGTATGTAGGTGTGTGGTTTGTGGAGTATGTAGGGTTGTGGAGTATGTAGGTGTGTGGAGTATGTAGGTGTGTGGAGTATGTAGGTGTGCAGTGTGTGGAGTATGTAAGGTTGTGTGGAGTTTGCTAGTGTGTGGAGTATGTTGGTGTGTGGTGTGTGGAGGTATGTAAGGTGTGTGGCGTATGTAGGTAGGTGTGTGGGTATGTAGGTGTGTGGGAGTATGTAGGGTGTGTGGTTTGTTGGTATGTAGGATGTGTGGGGTATGTTAGGTGTGCAGTTTGTGGAGTATGTAGGGTGTGTGGAAGTATTGTAGGTGTGTGGAGTATGTAGGTGTGTGGATGTTTGTTGGAAGTATGTAGGTGTGTGGTGTATGTAGGTGTGTGGAGTATGTAGTTGTGCGTTGTGTGGGAGTAGGTTATTGGTATTTAGTATTTGTTAGGTGTGTGGAGTATGTAGGTGGTGTTGCTGGAGGGTAAATGAGAAGTATGTAGGGGTGTGGGGTATGTAGGTGTGCAGTGTGTGGGACGTATGTAGGTGGTGTGTGGGTATTTGTTGGGCTTCGTGTGGGTTTTGTGGATGTTTGTGAGGGTTGTGGTGTATGTAGGTTTGTGTGGAGAGAATGTTAGGCGTGTGCAGTGTGTGGGTTGTATGTATGTGATTGTGTGGTGTTTATGTAGGTGTGTGGTTTGCTGGAGTGTGGTTATGTAGGGTGCTTGTGGAGTACTTGTTGGTGTGTGGAGTAAAGATGGTAGGTGTGTGGAGTATGTAGGGTGTGTGGTGGTTGGTGTTATGTAGGTGTGTTGGTGTATGTAGGTGTGCAGTGTGTGGGTTAGGTGGGTAGGAGTTGATATGTAGGTTGTTGTGGTGTATGTAGGGTTGTTGCTTGTGTGGTTTGTGGAGGGTAAGTAGGGTTATGTAGGTGTGTGGAGTTGTATGTGTAGGTGTGTGTGGAGTATGTAGGTTGTGTGGAGTATGTAGGTGTGTGGAGTATGTAGTGTGTGTGGTTTGTGGGTCGTATGTGTGTGGGTATGTAGGTGTGTGGAGTTTGTAGGTAGTGTGGAGTATGTAGATGGGTTGGTGTGTGGAGTATGTAGGTGATTGTGGTGTATGTAGGTGTGGTGGTAGTGTGGAGTATGTAGGTGTGTGGAGGTTGTAGGTGTGTGGTATGTGGGTGTATGTAGGTGTGTGGAGTATGTAGGTGTGTGGAGTATGTGGTGTGTGGAGTATGTATGGTGTGTGCCGTATGTAGGTTATGTGTGGACGTATGTAGGTGTGTGGTTTGTGGAGTTATGTTGGGTGGAGTGTGTGGATTATGTAGGTGTGTGGTTTGTGGGAGTATGTAGGTGTGTGAGTAAAGTAGGTGTGTGATGTGTGGAGTTGTAGGTGTTGGAGTATGTAGGGGTGTGGAGTATGTAGGTGTTGTGTTGTGTGGAGTATGTAGGTGTGGAGTAAAGTAGGTGTGTTGTGGTTTGTGGGAGTATGTAGGTGTGTGGAGTATGTAGGTGTGTGATGTGTGGAGTATGTAGGTGTGTGGAGTATGTAGGTGTGTGGAGTATGTAGGTGTGTGGTTTGTGGAGTATGTAGGTGTGTGGAGTATGTAGGTGTGTGATGTGTGGAGTATGTAGGTGTGTGGAGTATGTAGGTGTGTGGAGTATGTAGGTGTGTGGTTTGTGGAGTATGTAGGTGTGTGGTTTGTGGTGAATGTAGGGTTGTGGGTATGTAGGTGTGTGGGAGTATGTAGGTGTGTGGAGTCTGTGGTGTGTGGAGTAGGGAGGTGTTGTGATGTGTGGGAGTATGTAGGTGTGTGGTTTGTGTGTATGTAGGTGTGAGGAGTTGTAGGTGTGTGGAGTATGTGGTGTGTGTGGTGTATGTAGATGTGTGGAGTATGTAGGGTGTGTGATGTGTGGAGTATGTGGTGTGTGGAGTATGTTGGGTGTGTGTGTCTGTAGGTGTGTGAATGGGTGGGTCTGTAGGTGTGTGGTTTGTGGGAGTATGTAGGTGTGTGATGTGAGGAGTATGTAGGTTGTGTGGAGTATGTGGTGTGTGGTTTTGTGAAGTATGTAGGTGTGTGAGTATGTATGTGTTGGAGTATGTAGGTGGTGTGGTTTGTGGAGTATGTAAGTGTGTGGAGTATGTAGGTGTGTGGAGTATGTAGGTGTGTGATGTGTGGAGTATGTAGGTGTGTGGTTTGTGGAGTATGTAAGTGTGTGGAGTATGTAGGTGTGTGATGTGTGGAGTATGTAGGTGTGTGGAGTATGTAGGTGTGTGGTTTGTGAAGTATGTAGGTGTGTGGAGTATGTAGGTGTGTGGTTTGTGGGTATGTAGGTTGTGTGGTTTTGTGGAGTATGTAGGCGGTGTGTGGTTTGTGGAGGTATGTTAGGATAGTTGTAGTTGGAAGTATGTAGGTTTGTGGCTTGTGGGAGTATGTAGGTTCTAGTGGGAGTATGTAGGTTTGTGGAGGTATGTAGGTGTGTGGTTTGTGGGGTATGTAGGTTGTCGTGGGAGTATGTAGGTGTATGATGTGTGCGAGTATGTAGGTGTTGTGTAGTATGTAGTGTGTGGTTGTGGAGTATGTAGGTGTGTGAGAAGTAGGTGTGTGGTTTGTGGAGTATGTATAGTGTGTGAGTATGTGATGTGTGTGGAGTAGGTACGGTGTGTGGTTTGTGAGTATGTAGAGATGTGTGGAGTAATGTTAGTGTGTGAGATTGTGTGGGAGTATGTAGGTGTGGAGTATGTAGGTGTGTGGAGTTATGTGGGTGTGTGGTTTGTGGAGTATGATAGGTGTGTGAGTATGTAGGTGTTGTGATGAGTGTGGGAGTATGTTGGTGTGTGGAGTATGTAGGTGTGGTTTGTGGAGTATGTAGTGTGTGGTGTATGTAGGTGTGTGGAGTATTTGTAGGTGTGTGGTTTGTGGAGTATGTAGGTGTGTGGGGAGTATGTAAGGTGTTTGGTTTGTAAAGTATGTAGGTGTGTGGAGTATGTAGGTGTGTGCGTATGTAGGTGTGTGATGTGTGGACGTATGTAGGTGTGTTGGAGTATGAGGGTTGTGGAGTATGTAGGGTGTGATGTGTGGGTATGTAGGTGTGTGGAGTATGTAGGGTTGTGTGATGTGTGGAGTATGTTAGGGTGTTGTGGTTTTGGGGAGTTATGTAGGTGTGTGGAGTATGTAGGTGTGATGTGTGGAGTATGTAGGTGTGTGGAGTATGTAGGTGTGTGGAGTATGTAGGTGTGTGATGTGTGGAGTATGTAGGTGTGTGGTTTGTGGAGTATGTAGGTGTGTGGAGTATGTAGGTGTGATGTGTGGAGTATGTAGGTGTGTGGAGTATGTAGGTGTGTGATGTGTGGAGTATGTAGGTGTGTGGTTTGTGGAGTATGTAGGTGTGTGGAGTATGTAGGTGTGTGATGTGTGGAGGATGTTAGTGTGTGGATGTATGTAGGTGTGGGTTTGTGGAGTATGTAGGTGTGTGGAGTATGTAGGTGTGTGGTTTGTGGAGTATGTAGGTGTGTGGTTTGTGGAGTATGTAGGTGTGTGGAGTATGTAGGTTTGTGGTTTGTGGAGTATGTAGGTCTGTGGAGTATGTAGGTGTGTGGAGTATGTAGGTGTGTGGTTTGTGGAGTATGTTGGTGTATGAATGTGTGGAGTATGTAGGTGTTGGTGGAAGTATGTAGGTGTGTGGTTTGTGGAGTATGTAGGTGTGTGGAGTATGTAGGTGTGTGGTTTGTGGAGTATGTAGGTGTGTGATGTGTGGAGAATGTAGGTGTGTGGAGTATGTAGGTGTGTGGTTTGTGGAGTATGTAGGTGTGTGGAGTATGTAGGTTTGTGGTTTGTGGAGTATGTAGGTGTGTGTGTGTAGTATGTCGGTGTATGTTGTTGGTGGGTTTGTAGGTGTGTGGTGGAGTATGTAGTGTGTGATGTGTGGGAGTATGTAGGTGTGTGGCGTTTGTAGGTGTGTGGTTTGTGGAGTATGTAGGTGTGTGGAGTATGTAGGTGTGTGGAGTATGTAGGTGAGTGATTTGTGGAGTATGTAGGTCTGTGGAGTATGTAGGTGTGTGGAGTATGTAGGTGTGTGGAGTATGTAGGTTTGTGGAGTATGTAGGTGTGTGGTTTGTGGAGTATGTAGGTTTGTGGAGGTAAGTGTAGGTGTTGTGTTTGGGAGAGGTGGAGGTTTGTGGCGTATGTTAGGTGGTGTGGAGTATGTAGGTGTGTGGTTTGTGGAGTATGTAGGTGTGTGGAGTATGTAGGTGAGTGATTTGTGGAGTATGTAGGTCTGTGGAGTATGTAGGTGAGTGATTTGTGGAGTGTGTAGGTGTGTGGAGTATGTAGGTGTGTGGTTTGTGGAGTATGTAGGTGTGTGGAGTATGTAGGTGTGTGGAGTATGTAGGTGAGTGATTTGTGGAGTGTGTAGGTGTGTGGAGTATGTAGGTGTGTGGTTTGTGGAGTATGTAGGTGTGTGGTGTATGTAGGTCTGTGGAGTATGTAGGTGTGTGGTTTGTGGAGTATGTAGGTGTGTGGAGTATGTAGGTGTGTGGTTTGTGGAGTATGTAGGTGTGTGGAGTATGTAGGTGTGTGGTTTGTGGAGTATGTAGGTGTGTGGAGTATGTAGGTGTGTGGTTTGTGGAGTATGTAGGTGTGTGGAGTATGTAGGTGTGTGGAGTATGTAGGTGTGTGATGTGTGGAGTATGTAGGTGTGTGGAGTATGTAGGTGTGTGATGTGTGGAGTATGTAGGTGTGTGATGTGTGGAGTATGTAGGTGTGTGGAGTATGTAGGTGTGTGGAGTATGTAGGTGTGTGGAGTATGTAGGTGTGTGGAGTATGTGGGTGTGTGGAGTATGTAGGTGTGTGGTTTGTGGAGTATGTAAGTGTGTGGAGTATGTAGGTGTGTGATGTGTGGGTGTGTGTAAGGTGTGGGAGTAGAATGTAGGTGTGTGGTTTGTGGAGTATGTAGGTGTGTGGAGTATGTAGGTGTGTGGAGTATGTAGGTGTGTGGTTTGTGGAGTATGTAAGTGTGTGGAGTATGTAGGTGTGTGGAGTATGTAGGTGTGTGATGTGTGGAGTATGTAGGTGTGTGATGTGTGGAGTATGTAAGTGTGTGGAGTATGTAGGTGTGTGGAGTATGTGGTGTGTTATGTGTGGAGTATGTCGGTGGTGTTGTGGTTTGGGAGTCTGTACGGTGTGTGGAGTATGTAGGTGTGTGGAGTATGTAGGTTGTGTGAGTTGATGTAGGTTGTGTGGTTTGTGGAAGTATTGTAGGTGTGTGGATTATGTTACGTGTGTGGAGTATGTCGGTGTGGGGGAGTTATGTTAGGTGTGTGTGTGTGGAGTATGTAAGGTGTGTGTAGAGTATGTAGGTGTGGGATGGTGGAGTATGTAGATGTGTGGGAGTAGGTAAGGTGTGTGTGGTTTGTGGGAGTATGTAGGTGTTGTGGTGTATTTAGGGTGAGTGGTTTGTGGAGTATGTAGGTGTGTGGAGTTATGTAGGTGTGTGATGTGTGGAGAGTCATGTAGGTGTGTGGAGATATGTAGGTGTGTGGTTTGTGGAGTATGTAGGCTGTTGAGGAGTATTGTGGTGTGTGGAGTATGTAGGTGTGTGTTTGTGGAGTATGTAGTGTGTTGTTGTATGTAGGTGTGTGGGAGTATGTAGGTGTGTGGTTTGTGGCGTATGTAAGTGTGTGAGTATGTAGGTGTGTGGTTTGTGGAGTATGTATGGTGGTGGAGTATGTAGGTTGTCTGTGGTTTGTGGAGTATGTGGTGTTTGGAGTATGTAGGTGTGTGGTTTGTGTAGTATGTAGTGTGTGGAGTCTGTAGGGTGTGGGATATGTATGTGTGTGGTTTGTGGGAGTATGTAGTTGTTGTGGAGTATGTAGTGTGTGGAGTATGTAGGTGTGTGGTTGTGGAGTATGTAGGTGTTGTGATGTGTGGAGTATGTAGGTGTGTTGGGAGTATGTAGGTGTGTGGTTTGTTGAGTTTGTGTTGGTGTGTGGAGATGTAGGTGTGTGGTTTGTGGAGGTATGTAGGTGTGTGGAGTATGTAGTGTGTGTTTGTGGAGTTTGTAGGTGTGTGGAGTAGTAGGTGTTGTGTGGTAGTATGTAGGTTGTCGTGGGTATGTAGGTGTGTGGTTTGTGGAGTAATGTAGGTGTGTGAGTATGTAGGTGTGTGGTTTTTGAGTATGTAGGTGTGTGTTGTGGAGTAGTATGTAGGTGTGGTGGGTATGTAGGTGTGTGGAGCTATGTAGGTGTGTGGTTTGTGGAGTATGTAGGTGTGTGGAGTATGTAGGTGTGTGATGTGTGGAGTATGTAGGTGTGTGGAGTATGTAGGTGTGTGGGAGTATGTAGGTGTGTGTGAGTATGTAAGGAGTGTGTGAGAGTATGTAGGTGTGTGGTTTGTGGAGTATGTAGGTGGTGTGTGGAGTATGTAGGTGTTGAGGAGTATGTAGGTGTGTGATGTGTGGAGTATGTAGGTGTGTGGTTTGAGGGTATGTAGGTGTGTGGTATTTGAGTATGTAGGTGTGTTGGAGAATGTAGGTGTGTGGAGTTATGTGAGGTGTTGTGCCCCCCCCCCCCCACCCACCCCCCCCCCCCCCCCCCCCCCCCCCCCCCCCCCCCCCCCTCTGTGAGTATGTAGGTGTGTGGTTGTTGAGTATGTAGGTGTGTGGGAGTATGTAGGTCGTGTGAGAGTTATGTAGGTGTGGGGAGTATGTAGGTGTGTGATGTGTGGAGTATTTAGGGGTGGAGTATGTTGGTGGGTTGTGGAGTATGTGGTGTGTGTTTGTGGAGTTTATGTAGGTGTGTGGAGTATGTAGGTGTGTGGAGTATGTAGGTGTGTGGAGTATGTAGGTGTGTGGTTTGTTGAGTATGTATATATGTATGTATATCGGTATTTGAGTGTGTGCTGTGTTACCTGTACAGTGTTTATATGTGTGTATGTATATGTGTGTGTATGTGTGTGTGTATATCTGTGTGTATATCTGCGTGTTTATATATGTATATAAATATCTGTATGTGACTGTGTGTTGTGTTACCTGTACAGTGTATTTATCTGTATATATCTGTGTATATATGAGTGTATATGTGTATATCTGTGTGTGTATATGTTTGTATATATGAGTGTATATGTGTGTGTATGTATGTGTGTGTATATATATGAGTGTATATGTGTATATCTGTGTGTGTATATGTTTGTATATATGAGTGTATATGTGTGTGTATATATATGAGTGTATATGTGTATATCTGTGTGTGTATATGTTTGTATATATGAGTGTATATGTGTGTGTATATATATGAGTGTATATGTGTATATCTGTGTGTGTATATGTTTGTATATATGAGTGTATATGTGTGTGTATATATATGAGTGTATATGTGTGTATATATGTGTGTGTATATATATGAGTGTATATGTGTATATCTGTGTGTGTATATGTTTGTATATATGAGTGTATATGTGTGTGTATATATGTGTGTGTATATATATGAGTGTATATGTGTATATCTGTGTGTGTATATATATGAGTGTATATGTGTATATCTGTGTGTGTATATATATGAGTGTATATGTGTGTGTATATATATGAGTGTATATGTGTGTGTATATATATGAGTGTATATGTTTGTATATATGAGTGTATATGTGTGTGTATATATGTGTGTGTATATATATGAGTGTATATGTGTATATCTGTGTGTGTATATATATATATATCAAGTCAAGTCAATTTTATTTATTTAGCGCTTTTTACAACGATGTTGTCTCAAAGCAGCTTTACAGAGTTGAAAACAGACAGTTATAATTACAACCCCCCCTGTGAGCAAAGAACACCTCCTCAACTGAGGAAGAAACCTTGGGAGCGAACCAGGACTCACAAGTGGAGACCCCATCTCCTTGTGTCAAACAGTATTTACAGTTTGAACTAAATACAAAGAAAGGAGTTCTCTGTTTGAATCTGGATTAGCAAAGCTTTTAGAAGCTGCAAGCAGATAGAGGCAGTGTATGATGAGGGCTAGTCTCTGACTGTGTCTTTATGGTTAAGTGGGCGTTGAGTGAAACAGTCCCATCCTATATCAGTGCCCCCCCCCCCCCCCCCCCCCCCACCCCCCCCCCCCCCCCCACCCCCCCCCCCCCCCCCCACCCCCCCCCCCCCCCCCCCCCCCCCCCCCCCCCCCCCCCCCCCACCCCCCTCTCCCCCCCCCCCCACCCCCCCCCCCCCCCCGGCCGACCCCCCCCCCCCCCCCCCCCCCCCCCATTGTAGTCTTCTGAATTTTAGGAACTATTAGAAAACCAGCATCCTGTGATCTGAGTGAACGTGGCGGTTCATAATAGGAAATTAGATCTTGCAGGTACTCCGGTCGAGACCGTGCAGGGTTTTATACGTCAGTAATAGAATTTTATAGTCGATACGGAATTTAACAGGAAGCCAGTGTAGCTGATAAAACTGGACTGATGATGGAAGGTTCTGGTTTTAGTTAGTACTCTAGCTGCAGAGTTCTGAACTAACTGGAGTTTATTCAGGTTCCTGCTGGAGCATCCTGACAATAATGCATTACAGTAATCTAGCCTTGAGGTTATAAAGGCATGTATCAACTTTTCAGCATCAGACACAGATAACGCATTTCTTAACTTTGAAATGTTTCGTAGGTGAAGAAACGCTGTTCTTGTAATGTTACCGATGTGTTGATTAAATGTCAGATCTGAGTCGATTGTTACACCAAGATTTTTGGCTACTGAACCAGGAACTACTGAGAAATCAGCAAGATTTAACATTAAATCTGAACATTTAGTCCGAGCAGCCTTTGGGTCGAGGAGGAGAACTTCCGTTTTATCTGGGTTTAAAAGAAGGAAGTTCTGTAGCATCCAAAGTCTAATATCTCTTACACAATCTTCTATCTTATTTAATCTGGATTTATCATCTGGTCTGATATGAACAGCTGTGTATCATCGGCATAAGAGTGGAAACAGATTCCATGTCTATTTATAACTGAGCCTAATGGTAGCATATATAGTGTAAATAACAGAGGACCTAAAACAGAACCTTGTGGAACTCCATATTTCACTCTTGTAGTGTTAGACGATACATTATTTATCTTTACAAACTGAAAGCGATCACTAAGGTAAGATGTGAACCAGGATAACGCTGTTCCTGTGATTCCAACTATATTTTCTAGCCTGTCCAAGAGAATAGTGTGATCTATAGTGTCAAAAGCTGCACTTAGATCTAGTAACACCAGTAGAGATACGTGGTCCTGATCAGAGACAAGAAGAAGATCATTTGTTATCTTAACTAAAGCTGTCTCTGTGCTGTGGTGGGTCTAAAACCAGATTGGAATTTTTCATATATGTTGTTCTTATGTAGATGAGAACAGAGTTGTCGAGCTACAGCCTTTTCTAAAATCTTAGAGATAAAAGGTAAATTGGAAATAGGTCTATAACTGGACAGTTCTCTGGGGTCAAGATTTGGCTTCTTTATCAAGGGTTTAATCACAGCTAGTTTAAAAGACTTAGGTACATGACCCAGACTAAGAGAAGAGTTGATGATAGTTAAGGTTTAATAATAGCTGGTAATACTTGTTTTAATAGTTTGTTGGAATCATATCGAGTGAGCATGTAGTAGAATTTGAGGAAGAGATTAGTTTTTCTAGTTCTGTCTGCTGTAGTGGAGAAAATGTTTCTAGTGTTTCTTCTAAAACCACATTTTGTGCTGTTTGAGTCAAACCGGATGAGGGATAAGTTACTCGTATTGGTAGAACTTTTTGTCTAATATTCTCGATTTTGTTGTTGAAAAAGTCCATGAAATCATTGCTGCTGTGGTCGGCGGGTATTTGAGGTTCAGATCCTGATTTTTGGTAAGTTTTGCGATTGTGCTAAATAAAACTCTAGGATTGTTTTTGTTGTGTTCGATGAGTGTGTGTTGGTGAGTGTGGACAGGTATACTGAGTGTGTGTTGGTGAGTGTGGACAGGTATGCTGAGTGTGTGTTGGTGAGTGTGGACAGGTATACTGAGTGTGTGTTGGTGAGTGTGGACAGGTATGCTGAGTGTGTGTTGGTGAGTGTGGACAGGTATACTGAGTGTGTGTTGGTGAGTGTGGACAGGTATGCTGAGTGTGTGTTGGTGAGTGTGGACAGGTATGCTGAGTGTGTGTTGGTGAGTGTGGACAGGTATGCTGAGTGTGTGTTGGTGAGTGTGGACAGGTATGCTGAGTGTGTGTTGGTGAGTGTGGACAGGTATACTGAGTGTGTGTTGGTGAGTGTGGACAGGTATGCTGAGTGTGTGTTGGTGAGTGTGGACAGGTATGCTGAGTGTGTGTTGGTGAGTGTGGACAGGTATGCTGAGTGTGTGTTGGTGAGTGTGGACAGGTATACTGAGTGTGTGTTGGTGAGTGTGGACAGGTATGCTGAGTGTGTGTTGGTGAGTGTGGACAGGTATACTGAGTGTGTGTTGGTGAGTGAGGACAGGTATGCTGAGTGTGTGTTGGTGAGAGAGGACAGGTATGCTGAGTGTGTGTTGGTGAGTGTGGACAGGTATGCTGAGTGTGTGTTGGTGAGTGAGGACAGGTATGCTGAGTGTGTGTTGGTGAGTGTGGACAGGTATGCTGAGTGTGTGTTGGTGAGTGTGGACAGGTATACTGAGTGTGTGTTGGTGAGTGTGGACAGGTATGCTGAGTGTGTGTTGGTGAGTGTGGACAGGTATACTGAGTGTGTGTTGGTGAGTGAGGACAGGTATGCTGAGTGTGTGCTGTCCTTCCAAGCAGAGTGAGATACCTCCAGCTTGGTCACTCTCCATTAGTGCTCTAATTTCCGTACTGTCTGTCTTAAGGTGCGTACTTCATTGTTGTACACGGAGCTTTTTTTGTTGCATCTTTTTAATTTTTATAGGTGGAACGTTGTCTAAAGTTAGTCGGAGTGTATTTTCTACGCAGTCAGTTATTCTGTCTAGCTCTGTTGGGTCTGATGATGGAAAAATTATGGTTGATAAATCTGGAAGGTAATAAAGTTCTGAGATGTATTTGGTATTATTGAACGTTTCATGCAATAACGGGGTGTACATACATTTTTACTGAGACTCAGTTCATATGAAATTAGGTAGTGATCTGAAACTACTGAAGTCTGTGGAAGAACAGTAAGATTATGTATATCAACACCTAAAGTCAGAACTAGATCTAGTGTGTGATTACAGGAATGTGTAGGTCCTATTACATTCTGAGTGAGACCTATAGAGTCTAAGATAGATGAAAAAGCCTTTTTTAATGGATCTGCTGAGTTTTCAAAGTTATTAGTTTCTCAGCGCTCACTGCTAGATCTGTAACAGTCACTGAATTCTTTTAAGAACTCAGAATAAGGTCCTGGTGGTCCTGGTGGTCTATAAATGCTGACTAGGGTGAGTACACTTCTATTAGTGGTCGGATTGGTGATGTTTATGAGAAGAATTTCAAAAGAATTGAAAGTGAGATTGTGTTTCTGACTTATGTCTAATTAATTTTTATGAATGACACATATACCCCCTCCTTTACCGGACAGTCTGGGGCTGTACATACTTATAGCCTATAGGAGCTTCATTTAATGCCAAATATTCCTCAGGTTTAATCCATGTTTCTACGAGACATAACATCAATTTTATGATACGTTATTGTATCATTTACAATGACAGCCTTAGAGTTCAGTGATCTTATATTAAATAAACCAAACCTTAATTCAGAAACACTGCAGCTAGACACTGGATCTAATATTCTTATATTAACTAAGTTATTTAAACAAACTGATTTAGATTTTCTAAGTTTGTGTTTAATTCGGGGCAGTGAAACAGTCTCAATATAGTTGTTGCTAGGTGACGTCTCAAGGCAGCGAGCAGACGGTGGGTTTAGCCTGTTTGTCAGCTGCCTGGTCTCGGCTCTGGACAGTCAGCAACTACCTCCGCTGCTCTGAGACTAACTAAGAGGCTATGGGCTATGCTGCACGATAGCAGAGCGGCACCCTCCCGCGTGGGGTGGACACCGTCCCGCCCTACGAGACCAGACTTCCCCTCAAAGTTGGACCAATTGTCTATGAAGCCCACATGATTTTCTGCAGACCACTTGGACATCCAGCAGTGTAGCGTCCAAAGCCTGCTGTAAGCTTCAGCACCCTGACGTCTTGGAATAGGGCCAGAGCATATTACGGCATCGGACATCGTATGGGCTGTTTTGATCACCTCTTTAATATTATTATTATTAATATCATTATTATTAATATAATTATTAATATTACTCTTAGTGACCTCAGACTGCCGCATACGGATATCGTTACCACCTACGTGAATCACTATCCTCGAATATCTATTCTTTGCTAACACCCTAAGGTTGCTGCTGATGTCCGGCTCCTGGTAAGCAGATAACTCGAGCTGCTGGTGCCCCTAAAGGAGTAGCTAATTTCACGTGTCGTACAATAGAGCTTCCTATAACCAGAGCACCTCTGACAGACTCCTCGGTGGGTGTTTCACCGAGAGGAGAATATCTGTTTGACACGCGAATAGGTGCGTGGTGCTCAGGTGGGCTAGCCTTAGCTTTGGCCTCAGCGTTAGCTTTAGCGTTAGCTTTAGCTTTGTTACTATGCCGCCGAACCGTCACCCGTTCGCCCTGCTGCGGGGGCTCTACAGCCGGAGTCGCTGGGACTCTAACTCTCCCTAAGGCACCCGGGGTGAACTCTGAACTCTGCTCTCTATCCCTGATTAAACCCCGAATACACCTCTAACTGGTTCACCTTCTCCACCAGAGTAGAAATGAGCTTCTCACAGACTGACCACTATTATTGTCACTAGTGGTGGAGAGAGGACTAGCACTATACATTCCACACTCCACACAAGCAAACGCAGCCATAGTACAAGAAAGTGGTACTTACTTTTTTCAGTCGATTTAAAATCTTACCACCAGCTTTTGTTGGAAAGCTAAACTGCAGTCTCCACTCTCTGTGGTATGTAGTCCTGTGAAAATAGTTTGTTAGGGTCTACAGATGATTAATATACAATAAAACAGATTAATCAAACACAGAAGCTGTATGTTTCCCGCAAACACTCAGGATGAAACTAGCAGATCACAGAGCCACCGATCACAGGTTCCTCAATCCTATATATATATATGTGTATATGTGTATATATGTGTGTGTATATATATGAGTGTATATGTGTATATCTGTGTGTGTATATGTGTATATGTGTATATCTGTGTGTGTATGTCTGTGTATGTGTGTATATGTGTGTGTATATATATGAGTGTATATGTGTATGTCTGTGTATGTATATATGTGTATATGTGTATATCTGTGTATGTGTGTATATGTGTGTGTGTATATATATATATATATATGTGTATATGTGTATATCTGTGTATGTGTGTATATGTGTGTGTATATATATGAGTGTATATGTGTATATCTGTGTGTGTGTATATCTGTGTATGTGTGTATGTGTGTATATATATGAATGTATATGTGTATATCTGTGTGTGTATATCTGTGTGTGTATATATGTGTATATGTGTATATCTGTGTGTGTATATCTGTGTATGTGTGTATATCTGTGTGTGTATATATATGAGTGTATATGTGTATATCTGTGTGTGTGTATATCTGTGTATATATGTGTATATGTGTATATATGTGTATATCTTTGTGTGTGTATATCTGTGTGTGTGTATATCTGTGTGTGTATGTGTGTACATATATATATATATATATATATATATATATATATATATATATATATATATATATATATATATATGAATGTATATGTGTATATCTGTGTGTGTGTATATCTGTGTATGTGTGTATGTATGAGTGTATATGTGTATATCTGTGTGTGTGTATATCTGTGTATGTGTGTATGTATATGTGTATATGTGTGTGTATATCTGTGTATGTGTGTATATATGAGTGTATATGTGTATATCTGTGTGTGTGTGTATATCTGTGTATGTGTGTATGTATGAGTGTATATGTGTATATCTGTGTGTGTGTATATTTGTGTATGTGTGTATATATGAGTGTATATGTGTATATCTGTGTGTGTATGTGTATGTGTGTATATGTGTATATCTGTGTGTGTGTATGTGTATGTGTGTATATGTGTATATCTGTGTGTGTATATATCTGTGTATGTGTGTATATGTGTGTGTATATATATGAGTGTATATCTGTGTGTGTGTATGTGTGTGTATATATGAGTGTATATGTGTATGTCTGTGTGTGTATATCTGTGTATGTGTGTATATATGAGTGTATATGTGTATATCTGTGTGTGTATATCTGTGTGTGTATATCTGTGTATGTGTGTATATATGAGTGTATATGTGTATATCTGTGTGTGTATATATTTGTGTATGTGTGTATATGTGTGTGTATATATATGAGTGTATATCTGTGTGTGTGTATATGTGTATATATATGTATATATATGTGTATGTGACTGTGTACCTGTACAGTGTATTTATCTGTGTTATGTAAACAGTGTGATGGACGTTGCTGAGCAGCTCTGTGTGTATCACTCCAGTTAATAGATTTGAGGAGGAGACGTTGTGAAGGCCGCTGGTGGAGCGTTTGGCGTCTGTGAGGAGAACGAAGGAGGATTCTGATTAATATCCCAATTAGAGGAGGCTGGAGGCGGAGCCAGGCGGAGACAGCCAGCCATTCCTTACACACAGACCCGGCAGCGCTGCAGACCATCAGCCAGAGATTTACCTTCACTGTCACGTTTACCTTCTGAGAATAAATCATTTACAAGATTCATATAGTTTATATACTCCAAACTCACAAATCTATAATCAATGATCAAATAAATTGATCTACATTCTCCTGATCTTTACATGTTTACTGATATACTGATCTTTACATGTTTACTGATATACTGATCTTTACATGTTTACTGATATACTGATCATTACATGTTTACTGATATACTGATCATTACATGTTTACTGATATACTGATCTTTACATGTTTACTGATATACTGATCATTACATGTTTACTGATATACTGATCATTACATGTTTACTGATATACTGATCATTAATGTTTACTGATATACTGATATTACATGTTTACTGATATACTGATCTTTACATGTTTACTGATATACTGATCATTACATGTTTACTGATATACTGATCATTACATGTTTTACTGATATACTGATCTTTACATGTTTAGTGATATACTGATCATACATGTTTACTGATATACTGATCTTTACATCGTTTTACTGAATAATACTGGATCAGTACATGTTTACTGATATACTGATCATTACATGTTTACTGATATACTGATCTTTACATAGTTTACTGATATACTGATCCTTTACATGTTTACTGATATACTGATCTTTACATGTTTACTGATATACTGATCATTACATGTTTACTGATATACTGATCATTACATGTTTACTGATATACTGATCATTACATGTTTAATGATATACTGATCTTTACATGTTTACTGGATATACTGATCTTTAATGTTTACTGATATACTGATCTTTACATGTTTACTGATATACTGATCTTTACATGTTTACTGATATACTGATCTTTACATGTTTACTGATATACTGATATTTACATGTTTACTGATATACTGATCTTTACATGTTTACTGATATACTGATATTTACATGTTTACTGATATACTGATCTTTACATGTTTACTGATATACTGATCTTTACATGTTTACTGATATACTGATCTTTACATGTTTACTGATATACTGATCTTACATGTTTACTGATATACTGATCATTACATGTTTACTGATATACTGATCTTTACATGTTTACTGATATACTGATCTTTACATGTTTACTGATATACTGATCTTTACATGTTTACTGATATACTGATCTTTACATGTTTACTGATATACTGATCTTTACATGTTTACTGATATACTGATATTTACATGTTTACTGATATACTGATCTTTACATGTTTACTGATATACTGATCTTTACATGTTTACTGATATACTTATATTTACATGTTTACTGATATACTGATCTTTACATGTTTACTGATATACTGATCTTTACATGTTTACTGATATACTGATCTTTACATGTTTACTGATATACTGATCATTACATGTTTACTGATATACTGATCATTACATGTTTACTGATATACTGATCATTACATGTTTACTGATATACTGATCTGTACATGTTTACTGATATGCTGATCTTTACATGTTTACTGATATACTGATCTTTACATGTTTACTGATATACTGATCATTACATGTTTACTGATATACTGATCATTACATGTTTACTGATATACTGATCTGTACATGTTTACTGATATACTGATCTTTACATGTTTACTGATATACTGATCTTTACATGTTTACTGATATACTGATCATTACATGTTTACTGATATACTGATCATTACATGTTTACTGATATACTGATCATTACATGTTTACTGATATACTGATCTGTACATGTTTACTGATATACTGATCATTACATGTTTACTGATATACTGATCATTACATGTTTACTGATATACTGATCTGTACATGTTTACTGATATGCTGATCTGTACATGTTTACTGATATGCTGATCTTTACATGTTTACTGATATACTGATCATTACATGTTTACTGATATACTGATCTGTACATGTTTACTGATATACTGATCTTTACATGTTTACTGATATACTGATCTGTACATGTTTACTGATATACTGATCTTTACATGTTTACTGATATACTGATCTGTACATGTTTACTGATATACTGATCTTTACATGTTTACTGATATACTGATCTGTACATGTTTACTGATATACTGATATTTACATGTTTACTGATATACTGATCTTTACATGTTTACTGATATACTGATCTTTACATGTTTACTGATATACTGATCATTACATGTTTACTGATATACTGATATTTACATGTTTACTGATATACTGATCATTACATGTTTACTGATATACTGATCATTACATGTTTACTGATATACTGATATTTACATGTTTACTGATATACTGATCATTACATGTTTACTGATATACTGATCATTACATGTTTACTGATATACTGATCATTACATGTTTACTGATATACTGATCTTTACATGTTTACTGATATACTGATCTTTACATGTTTACTGATTAGCAGCGTGTGCTTTGATGTAGATGAGAAGCAGGTGTGCAGGCGGAGCCGTGTGGAGGTTTTTTATTCTAAATGAATTTTACGTGTGGAGTAAATCAGTCGTGAAAGAACATTCTAGAATTTATCAACATGAAAATATTTCACTCAGAGAAACATACAGACACACATCAACCAGTACATTTACATTACCCTACAGAACTCTGATCTGATAGTGTAAACTATATCTGATCAATAAGTGTCTGATCACTAGTAAGAAGAGCAGATCTGATTAGAACAGATGTAAATAATCAGACATACAATACAAAGTAACATGAATATGTTATTGTGAGAGAAGTAGATCAGATCTTGATCCAGTTTGAAGAACAAAGTTAGGTTCCAGATTTCTCCTGGACGCCCCAGACATTGTATGAATGTGTTCAGTTCCTTCAGCAGCAAATCTTGATTTATCTTAATGAAGTACTGAGCAGTCAAAGCAGGTATTAGATGAGAACTGATAATAATACTGGGTTGTTTAGGAGAAGCTTGGAAAGAGTTAAATAAACACACTGACGTATGAAAAAGCACTACTTACTCTATTAATACTGATTAATATTTAATAATAAAGTGTAAAACACTACTTACTCTATTAATACTGATTAATATTTAATAATAAAGTGTAAAACACTACTTACTCTATTAATACTGATTAATATTTAATAATAAAGTGTAAAAGCACTACTTACTCTATTAATACTGATTAATATTTAATAATAAAGTGTAAAAGCACTACTTACTCTATTAATACTGATTAATATTTAATAATAAAGTGTAAAAGCACTACTTACTCTATTAATACTGATTAATATTTAATAATAAAGTATAAAAGCTCTACTTACTCTATTAATACTGATTAATATTTAATAATAAAGTGTAAAAGCACTACTTACTCTATTAATACTGATTAATATTTAATAATAAAGTGTAAAAGCTCTACTTACTCTATTAATACTGATTAATATTTAATAATAAAGTGTAAAAGCACTACTTACTCTATTAATACTGATTAATATTTAATAATAAAGTGTAAAAGCACTACTTACTCTATTAATACTGATTAATATTTAATAATAAAGTGTAAAAGCACTACTTACTCTATTAATACTGATTAATATTTAATAATAAAGTATAAAAGCTCTACTTACTCTATTAATACTGATTAATATTTAATAATAAAGTGTAAAAGCTCTACTCACTCTATTAATACTGTTTATATTTAATAATAAAGTGTAAAAGCACTACTTACTCTATTAATACTGATTAATATTTACTAATAAAGTGTAAAAGCTCTACTTACTATATTAATACTGATTAATATTTAATAATAAAGTGTAAAAGCACTACTTACTCTATTAATACTGTTTATATTTAACAATAAAGTGCTTACTGAGTAAATAAAAACTTCCTGTCTGGAATAAATAGACTTTTCTATATAATAATGTCCCAAAGTTACTAAAACTATACAGTAGTGTGTGTGTGTGTGTGTGTGTGTGTTTGTGTTAGTAGTAGGTTTAAGTCAGTCCTGGTCCTACGTGGTGGGATAAACGGTTTATTAATTCTATGAGGGTCTCGGCTGAGTGGACGGGGGGCTCCAGCTGCTCTGCAGTGGGAGCTGAGGGTCAGTGAGTGAGGGAGCTAATTCACACAGTAAATGGTTTTTGGATGTGTTTTAGTTTTTCCCGCTGCACTCATTTACGGGGGGAGTGGGGGAGTGAGGTGGGGGGCACAGCCGAGGACTGCTCATCCATCCTGGTAACAAACCTGCTGCCAGTGTCCTGCACAGCGCAGTTACTGCTTTACAGGACTGTCTGTTAGAGATGACGCATGGCGGCGGAGACGCAGCCCGGCTCTATCAGGCAGCGCGGCCGGACAGCTGAGGCTGCTGCGGAGGCGGACGTGGGGCGGCTGATGGATCGGCTGCCGCTGACCAGAGGCGGTTATTTATCTGATTTTTTCTCTCCAGGTTTAACTCGAGCATGAATCAAGGGGGGTGGGGAGGTGATGGGGGGATGGGTGGGGGGTAGGGTGGGTGGGGGTTGATGTTCGGGCTCCGTGCGTCGCTGTCAGACTTCCTGAGTGAACGAATTGAGCTGATACAGCAGCCACAGCGTAAATCACTATAGTAACAGACTGTCGGCGTGAGCGGCTGGATGAGGTCGTATATCCGGCGGGATACGGAGCGCCGCTCAGCCGTGACGTGGTGTATGTGACGGCTCATATATGTTCCACTTACAGGAGGTGTTTTCAGCACATTGTTGATTCTTATCTTCTCCATACTGCGGGGTCAGAATCCTGCTGCTCGTCTCCTCAGCTGCTCCTCAAGATCTCCACTGGCTTCCCATCACATTCAGATCCTTCTCCTCTCTCTCACAGCACTCTGTCTGATCTTCTTAAACACTCTCTCTGACCTCCACAGCTCAGTCCAATAAGGACTGTGTTACGAGATGATGTCATCATGTAACAGAGAAAAGAGCTGCAGATCCAGTGTGGAGTTCCAGGTAGGGGTGGTTTCTGTGGGAGAAGAGGAATAGCAGAACAGGAAGTCTTTATGGAACGAGTGTTAGTGCCGTAGGTGAAAGACTGATGTGTGCGTCTGATTAAGTCTTTTATATCAGACTCTATATCAGATGCAGGGCAGAGGAGAAGCAGTGTTCTACTGTATGATTGGCTGAGCTGGCAGGTCTGAGATCAGTGCTGAGGAGAAGCTGTACACAGTAACTCAGCAGTAACGACAGCAGTATTGATCGCAGTCAATCAGTGCTGACCTGTTAACCTGGCCTTAAAGGGACACTCCACCACTTTTCAAAACTGCCTCTGGAGCAGTGTACTGAGGTAGCGACTCTATAGGCCCATTACTATGCATACTCTGATACATACTCTGATATATACTCTGATATATACTCTGATATATATATATATATATATATATATATATATATATATATATATATATATATATATATATATATATATATATATACTGTAACGGCCACGTTAAGGCTTAGTGCATTGCGTGTATGTGCAGGGAGCCTGAGTGAGTGAGTGAGTGAGTGAAGGAGTGAGTGAAGGAGTGAGAAAGAGAGAGAGAGTGCTGTTATCTGGGAGTGTGTCCTGGTGCTCTCAAGCTTATTAAACTTTCTCCAAAACGCCTTACGACGTGTTTCCCGCGTTTCTCCAGAGAAGATAAGGACCAGCCAGTACCCACCTTTCAGAGAGACCACCTACCTCCCATACTCCCCCCTCACTACATACACACCGTACAGAAACATGAGTGTGCAGTGTGTAGTGGGCGGGAGGTGTTTAATGACTCATACAGATGAAGACTTGAAAAAAATACTCTTTAGTCCCAAATACTGACTACTGACTGTTACCAGAAAAGCTGAATAAACAAACAAGGACTGAACAAAAACAATCCAGTTTATGAAGTAAAGCAGTAAATATTGTGTTTGTTCTGTTTTCAGTCACAACACAACTCTACAGACGCTCAGCAGCGAGGTCGTCATGGTCCTCAGTGTGTCTGCAGCCCAGATGAGCTTAAACACCTGCTGCTCACGTCTCAGTGGCTCACTAACAGAGTCCAGAGCTCACTGAGCTGTTCTGGGGACACGCAGTGGACCAGCAGCCCTACAGGCAGGTGGTCATAGTGTTTGGGCTCATTGTTGTGTTTCCTGTAGAGACTTTCTACACTGTTACCTCCATCTACACCTGATCCTGTGATCAATTACCATCAGTCGGACTGTAAACTGAACACCGTTAATTCATATTAATACTGAAACATCCTCGTACAGAGTAGATAACCAGCTAACTACACTCTAATAACTTAGTATAGTATAGTATAGTACAGTACAGTACAGTATAGTATAGTACAGTACAGTACAGTACAGTATAGTATAGTATAGTAGAGTAGAGTACAGTATAGTATAGTATAGTACAGTACAGTACAGTATAGTAGAGTAGAGTACAGTACAGTATAGTAGAGAAGAGTACAGTACAGTATAGTACAGTATAGTATAGTATAGTATAGTACAGTATAGTATAGTATAGTATGGTAGAGAAGAGTACAGTACAGTACAGTATAGTATAGTACAGTATAGTATAGTATAGTATAGTACGGTAGAGAAGAGTACAGTACAGTACAGTATAGTATAGCACAGTATAGTATAGTATAGTACAGTATAGTACAGTATAGTATGGTAGAGAAGAGTACAGTACAGTACAGTATAGTATAGTACAGTATAGTATAGTACAGTATAGTATAGTATAGTACAGTATTGTATAGTATAGTATAGTATAGTACAGTATAGTATGGTAGAGAAGAGTACAGTACAGTACAGTATAGTATAGTACAGTATAGTATAGTACAGTATAGTATAGTATAGTACAGTATTGTATAGTATAGTACAGTATAGTATAGTGCAGTATAGTATAGTACAGTATAGTATAGTACAGTATTGTATAGTATAGTACAGTATAGTATAGTATAGTATAGTATATTTACATTAGGGTATAGTTGTTTAAACTCCTCCTCTGGTCTCCTGCTGCTACATGGGAGCTGAGAGTTCATAAAGCCCTGAAGTGTAACACTACAGCTGTAACTGGATCTCGTGAGGAATCAGAAGTCAGTATATTTTAATTTCAGGAGTGTGTGAGTCTGTGTGCAGTTGTGAGAGTATCAGGCTGAACTCATACATTTTGGCTTTTGACACAAGCACAAATAGGAACATTTATCTGAACTCAGGACTCTGACTGAGCCTCTCACAGAGTGATCTGCACAAGATAGAAAATCAATTCCTACTTCACACGACACCAAACTCCAAACCACACCCCTCAGTCATCACCGAGGAGACAATCAGAGTAGTGTAGTATAGTATAGTATAGTGTAGTATAGTATAGTATAGTGCAGTGTAGTATAGTGTAGTATAGTATAGTGTAGTGTAGTGTAGTGTTGTGTAGTATAGTGTAGTGTAGTGTAGTGTAGTATAGTGTAGTGTAGTATAGTGTAGTATAGTGTAGTATAATGTAGTATAGTATATTGTAGTGTAGTATAGTGTAGTATAGTATAGTATAGTGTCGTGTAGTAAAGTGTAGTGTAGTGTAGTGTAGTATAGTGTAGTATCGTGTAGTGTAGTGTAGTATAGTGTAGTGTAGTATAGTGTAGTGTAGTATAGTATAGTGTAGTGTAGTGTAGTGTAGTATAGTGTAGTATAGTATAGTATAGTTTAGTGTAGTGTAGTATAGTGTAGTATAATATAGTATAGTATAGTGTAGTTTAGTGTAGTGTAGTATAGTATAGTGTAGTGTAGTGTAGTATAGTGCAGTGTAGTATAGTATAGTGTAGTATAGTATAGTGTAGTATAGTGTAGTATAGTGTAGTGTAGTGTAGTATAGTGTAGTGTAGTGTAGTATAGTGTAGTATAGTGTAGTGTAGTATAGTGTAGTATAGTGTAGTATAGCGTAGTATAGTATAGTGTAGTATAGTATAGTACAGTGTAGTTTAGTGTAGTGTAGTATAGTGTAGTGTAGTGTAGTATAGTGTAGTATAGTATAGTGTAGTGTAGTGTAGTATAATGTAGTGTAGTGTAGTATAGTGTAGTGCTGTGTAGTGTAGTATAGTGTAGTATAGTATAGTGTAGTGTAGTGTAGTATAATGTAGTATAGTGTAGTGTAGTGTAGTATAGAGTAGTATAGTATAGTATAGTTTAGTGTAGTGTAGTATAGTGTAGTATAATATAGTATAGTATAGTATAGTTTAGTGTAGTGTAGTGTAGTGTAGTATAGTGTAGTGTAGTATAGTGTAGTATAGTGTAGTATAGTGTAGTGTAGTGTAGTATAGTGTAGTATAGTGTAGTATAGTATAGTGTAGTTTAGTGTAGTGTAGTATAGTGTAGTGTAGTGTAGTATAGTGTAGTATAGTATAGTGTAGTGTAGTGTAGTATAATGTAGTGTAGTGTAGTATAATGTAGTATAGTGTAGTATAGTATAGTGTAGTATAGTGTAGTATAGTGTAGTATAGTATAGTGTAGTGTAGTGTAGTATAATGTAGTATAGTGTAGTATAGTATAGTGTAGTGTAGTATAATGTAGTATAGTGTAGTATAGTATAGTGTAGTGTAGTATAATGTAGTATAGTGTAGTATAGTATAGTATAGTATAGTGTAGTTTAGTGTAGTATAGTGTAGGTAAACTGTATCACTACCCTCACCTACCTGTGTATATGGTTTGATCTTTATATCTTGTGAAAGTTTTATGTTTACCCTGAACTGGAAGTGGACGCCCCTGCTGGCCCCCGCCTCTCCAGAGACTGACCCCCGTGTTTCTACTGAGGGTCTGAGGGAAATGAGTCAGACAGCTGTGAGGGTCCCGCTGCTGGTGTGTGTGTCGAGCTGCTGCTGGGGGCTCGTCTCAGTCTCTGTTTCTCGAAGGACCTGGAAACGAGTTACTGCAGTCAATAATTCTCAATTCTGAGCCGCCAGCTGACAAATGGAGGTTATTAACTCAGCTAGCACGTTAGCAGCGCGTCAGCCCATCAGACTGAAACAGCTCCTCACTGAAACTGCTCCTCACAGAAACAGCTCCTCACTGAAACAGCTCCTCACTGAAACAGCTCCTCACTGAAACTGCTCCTCACAGAAACAGCTCCTCACTGAAACAGCTCCTCACTGAAACTGCTCCTCACTGAAACTGCTCCTCACAGAAACAGCTCCTCACTGAAACTGCTCCTCACAGAAACAGCTCCTCACTGAAACAGCTCCTCACTGAAACCGCTCCTCACTGAAACCGCTCCTCACTGAAACAGCTCCTCACTGAAACTGCTCCTCACAGAAACAGCTCCTCACTGAAACAGCTCCTCACTGAAACTGCTCCTCACAGAAACAGCTCCTCACAGAAACCGCTCCTCACTGAAACAGCTCCTCACTGAAACTGCTCCTCACTGAAACTGCTCCTCACTGAAACAGCTTCTCCCTGAAACAGCTCCTCACTGAAACAGCTCCTCACTGAAACAGCTCCTCACTGAAACAGCTCCTCACTGAAACAGCTCCTCACTGAAACTGCTCCTCACTGAAACAGCTCCTCACTGAAACAGCTCCTCACTGAAACTGCTCCTCACTGAAACAGCTCCTCACTGAAACTGCTCCTCACAGAAACAGCTCCTCACTGAAACAGCTCCTCACTGAAACAGCTCCTCACTGAAACTGCTCCTCACAGAAACAGCTCCTCACTGAAACTGCTCCTCACTGAAACTGCTCCTCACTGAAACAGCTCCTCACTGAAACAGCTCCTCACTGAAACAGCTTCTCCCTGAAACAGCTTCTCCCTGAAACAGCTCCTCACTGAAACAGCTTCTCCCTGAAACAGCTTCTCCCTGAAACAGCTCCTCACTGAAACAGCTCCTCACTGAAACAGCTCCTCACTGAAACAGCTTCTCCCTGAAACAGCTCCTCACTGAAACTGCTCCTCACAGAAACAGCTCCTCACTGAAACAGCTCCTCACTGAAACAGCTTCTCCCTGAAACAGCTCCTCACTGAAACTGCTCCTCACAGAAACAGCTCCTCACTGAAACTGCTCCTCACTGAAACAGCTCCTCACTGAAACAGCTTCTCCCTGAAACAGCTCCTCACTGAAACTGCTCCTCACAGAAACAGCTCCTCACTGAAACTGCTCCTCACAGAAACAGCTCCTCACTGAAACAGCTCCTCACTGGAACAGCTCCTCACAGAAACAGCTCCTCACTGAAACAGCTCCTCCCTGAAACAGCTCCTCACTGAAACAGCTCCTCACTGAAACAGCTCCTCACTGAAACAGCTCCTCACTGAAACAGCTTCTCCCTGAAACAGCTCCTCACTGAAACTGCTCCTCACTGAAACTGCTCCTCACTGAAACAGCTCCTCACTGAAACAGCTCCTCACTGAAACAGCTTCTCCCTGAAACAGCTTCTCCCTGAAACAGCTCCTCACTGAAACAGCTCCTCCCTGAAACAGCTCCTCACTGAAACAGCTCCTCACTGAAACTGCTCCTCACTGAAACAGCTCCTCACTGAAACAGCTTCTCCCTGAAACAGCTTCTCCCTGAAACAGCTCCTCACTGAAACAGCTCCTCCCTGAAACAGCTCCTCACTGAAACAGCTCCTCACTGAAACAGCTCCTCACAGAAACAGCTCCTCACTGAAACAGCTCCTCACTGAAACAGCTTCTCCCTGAAACAGCTCCTCACTGAAACTGCTCCTCACAGAAACAGCTCCTCACTGAAACTGCTCCTCACAGAAACAGCTCCTCACTGAAACAGCTCCTCATTGGAACAGCTCCTCACAGAAACAGCTCCTCACTGAAACAGCTCCTCACTGAAACAGCTACTCACTGAAACTGCTCCTCACAGAAACAGCTCCTCACTGAAACCGCTCCTCACTGAAACCGCTCCTCACTGAAACAGCTTCTCCCTGAAACAGCTCCTCACTGAAACTGCTCCTCACTGAAACTGCTCCTCACTGAAACAGCTCCTCACTGAAACAGCTCCTCACTGAAACAGCTTCTCCCTGAAACAGCTCCTCACTGAAACTGCTCCTCACAGAAACAGCTCCTCACTGAAACTGCTCCTCACAGAAACAGCTCCTCACTGAAACAGCTCCTCATTGGAACAGCTCCTCACAGAAACAGCTCCTCACTGAAACAGCTCCTCACTGAAACAGCTACTCACTGAAACTGCTCCTCACAGAAACAGCTCCTCACTGAAACCGCTCCTCACTGAAACCGCTCCTCACTGAAACAGCTTCTCCCTGAAACAGCTCCTCACAGCAAACTGCTCCTCACTGAAACTGCTCCTCACTGAAACCGCTTCTCCCTGAAACAGCTTCTCCCTGAAACAGCTCCTCACTGAAACAGCTCCTCACTGAAACAGCTCCTCACTGAAACCGCTCCTCACTGAAACAGCTCCTCACTGAAACCGCTCCTCACTGAAACTGCTCCTCACAGAAACAGCTCCTCACTGAAACAGCTCCTCACTGAAACAGTTAGATTTGAGCTAATTAGACTAACCTCTCCAACGAACGTCGTATGATTCAGTACTGATCAGAGATCAGCAGAGAACTCTGGGAACGCCTCTTCACTGGAGGTTTAAAGCACTGCTGTATGTATCGGTACTGATGACGCTGACAGCGTTTCTGATTGATTGACAGTGAAGATTGTGATTATTGTGTGTTTGCTAAACGGATGTTACGCTACAGCGACAGCGTGATAGTTTTTAACAGATGTAATCGATATGCAGGTAAATAAACAATAATTGATTGTAAATAACAGTTGGGGTTTCCAGATGTGTTCCTAGTCACTCGCTGTAGATCCAGGGCAGAACTGTATCCACATTAACTCTGCACTGAAAAATAATGAATCGTTCAGAGAAACTAACGTACCCACTGCGCCCCCGTGTCCCCCCAGTAAGAAAACATAGTTTAATAAGATTTACGATCGTTTTGAGACATACTGTGTTTTGTAATGCCAAACAGACCCAAAGCAGTAGCAGCACTACTCTACCACAAATAAACACAACTGCCTCATAGAAATTTTTAAAAAGTGGTTGAATTCTCCTTTAGTACTGTAGGATTTGGTAGTTAGTATGCTAATTGGAGTACAATACAGTACAGTACAATACAATACAATACAATGCAAAACAATACAATACAATACAATATAATACAGTGCTATACAATATAATACAATACAATACAATACAATATAATACAGTGCTATACAATATAATACTATACAATACAATACAATACAATACAATACAATATAATACAATACAATACAATACAATACAATATAATACAATACAATACAATATAATACAGTGCTATACAATATAATACTATACAATACAATACAATACAATATGATACTATACAATACAATACAATACAATACAATATAATACAGTGCTATACAATATAATACTATACAATACAATACAATACAATACAATATAATACTATACAATACAATACAATACAATACAATACAATACAATATAATACAATACAATACAATACAATATAATACAGTGCTATACAATATAATACAATACAATACAATACAATATAATACAGTGCTATACAATATAATACTATACAATACAATACAATACAATACAATACAATATAATACAGTGCTATACAATATAATACTATACAATACAATACAATACAATACAATATGATACTATACAATACAATACAATACAGTGCTATACAATACAATACAATATAATACAATATAATACAGTGCTATACAATACAATACAATATAATACAATATAATACAGTGCTATACAATACAATACTATACAATACAATACAATACAATATAATACAATACAATACAATACAATACAATATAATACAGTGCTATACAATATAATACAATACAATACAATACAATATGATACTATACAATACAATACAACATAATACAATATAATACAGTGCTATACAATATAATACTATACAATACAATACAATACAATACAATATGATACTATACAATACAATACAATACAGTGCAATACAATACAATATGATACTATACAATACAATACTATACTATACAATACAATACTATTCAATACAATACAGTACAGTACAATACAATACAATACAATACTATTCAATACTATACAGTACAGTAAAATACAATACAATACAATACTATACAATACAATACTATTCAATACAATACAATACAATACCATACAATACTATTCAATACAATACAGTACAGTACAATACAATACAATACAATACAATACAATACTATACAATACAATACTATTCAATACAATACAATACAATACTATTCAATACAATACAATACAATATAATACAGTGCTATACAATATAATACAATACAATACAATACAATATGATACTATACAATACAATACAACATAATACAATATAATACAGTGCTATACAATATAATACTATACAATACAATACAATATGATACTATACAATACAATACAACATAATACAATATAATACAGTGCTATACAATATAATACTATACAATACAATACAATACAATACAATATGATACTATACAATACAATACAATACAGTGCAATACAATACAATATGATACTATACAATACAATACTATACTATACAATACAATACTATTCAATACAATACAGTACAGTACAATACAATACAATACAATACTATTCAATACTATACAGTACAGTAAAATACAATACAATACAATACTATACAATACAATACTATTCAATACAATACAATACAATACCATACAATACTATTCAATACAATACAGTACAGTACAATACAATACAATACAATACAATACAATACTATACAATACAATACTATTCAATACAATACAATACAATACTATTCAATACAATACAATACAATACTATTCAATACAATACAATACAATACCATACAATACTATTCAATACAATACAGTACAGTACAATACAATACAATACTATACAATACAATACAATACAATACAATACAATACTATACAATACAATACAATACTATTCAATACAATACAATACTATTCAATACTATACAATACAATACTATACAATACAATACTATTCAATACTATACTATACAATGCAATACAATACAAGACTATACAATACAATACAATACAATACCATACAATACTATTCAATACAATACAGTACAGTACAATACAATACAATACAATACAATACAATACTATACAATACAATACTATTCAATACAATACAATACAATACTATACAATACAATACAATACAATACAATACAATACTATTCAATACTATACAATACAATACAATACAATACAATACTATTCAATACTATACTATTCAATACAATACAATACAATACTATTCAATACTATACAACACAATACTATTCAATACTATACTATACAATGCAATACAATACAAGACTATACAATACAATACTATTCAATACAATACAATACAATACTATTCAATACTATACTATACAATGCAATACAATACTATTCAATACAATACAATACAATACAATACAATACTATTCAATACTATACTATACTTCACACTGACTTTGCTGAAGTGCAGGCTGGTTGATTGATGGTTAATTGGTGGTTGATTGGTGGTTGATTGATGGTTGATTGGTGATTGATTGATGATTGATTGATGGTCGATTGATGGTTAATTGGTGGTTGATTGGTGGTTGATTGATGGTTGATTGATTGGCTCGTGTGGGTTTGGGGTTTGGCTGATGTGTTGCTGCTCCACTACTCAGTTCCCTTCTCACTGATCTCAGCACAGTCTCCGAGACCTCAGTGCCCCAAATGTTCTCCTGGAGCCTCTGGTGACGTCCTGGCTGTCTCTGTGTCTCTGAGGACGTTTCCAGCAGACTCTCCTGAGAAGCTTCAATTTGTTGATAATGACCGTCACTGTGGTTGGCTGACGTCCTCGTTAGAAGCTGTTCAGCAGCGTCTCGTCTCACAGATCCTGGATCTGCTTATTTCAGCGTATTATGTTAAACAGGGTGATGATGTGTCTCTGATATTAAACTCTAATATTAATCAGATTTATAAATAACAGAACTGTTCAATCAGCTGAAGGTCGTTCTCAGGTCTGCCCTGCAGATCAGGTCCGTGGTTGGTTCTGTTTCTGTCCGGTTCTGTTAGTTAAGACTCTGAACACGGGACCTGTTATTACAGGAGGAGGGGTTTTGGTGTCTCTGTGTATAAAGTAATCTGGACTGTGATTGTTGTAGACTGTGATTATTGTAAAGTAATCTGGACTGTGATTATTGTAGGTGTAGGTTATTGAGTAATAACTGAACAGTCTATTACTACAGTACTCACTCAACTCCTCCACTCCACTGTCTCCTCACTGCTCCCACTCTACACCACTGCTGGAGGGGCTTCAGAGGGTCACATCAGAGTGGACCACCGGAGAGATAATGGAGTCAGAATGTAATGGACGGTGCTCATTCATGTGTTCAACACCTGTTTGTGTAATTCAGGTTAGTTATAATAAAAGAAGAACCTGACGCATTAGCAACAAATATAGATACAAAACATGCTTCAAATTATATAATTATATTATACACACACACACACACACACACACACACACACACACACACACACACACATATATGCATTCTTTATTCCAGTGAGTGACTATTTCAAATACACACAAGCTAGTATCCTGGAAAAGTGCAGATATACAATATACACAGGGTCAGTCAGAGGGTCAGTCAGAGGGTCAGTCAGAGTCCAAAGCCATATATAGTGTAAGTTCAAGGATCACTGGTAGAGTTGAAAGTTCCTTGGTGTTCCAACATCCACCTGTACTAAACCGCTGTAGAACCATTATAAAACTGTTATACAACCATTATAGAGCTATATAACATTATATCCGCTATATAACTGTTACAGAATAAATTATAGAACTGTTATATAAATGTTATAGAGCAATTATAGAACTGTTACAGAACTGCTATAGAACTGTTATAGAGTCATTATAGAATTGTTATAGAACTGTTATACAATTGTTATAGAGTTGTTATAGAGTTGTTATAGAACTGTTATACAATTGTTATAGAATTGTCATAGAGTTGTTATAGAACTGTTATAGAACTGTCATAGGAGACATACCCCTTTGATCTCAGTGTGTGTTTACATTGTGACTGACGCTGCGCTACTAATGTTTACATGTTCTGTAGCTGAAGGTTTCTGGTGGCCACACCCCTTTACCCCAATTAGCATATTTTAGTGGATTTGTGTCCCACCCATTATTTTTAACCATAAGCAGGAAAGATAGAGTAGCTAGTACAATACTGTGTATCTGTATTCAGTACGTTGTGGCAATGATGTGTTGTGTTACTGTGCATTTGTATGTATAGTATAGTAAATAATAATAATAATAATAATAATAATAATAATAATAATAATAATAAGTGGGAAGGGAAAAGGTGTTTTCAGGTTTGAACTGACCTTTTACCTCCAGAACTGAAAAACAGAGTCATCACGTATAAAATTAGACTAATTAAATGACGGAGAAGAACATCTGAGCAGCGCGGCTGGACCTGAGCACTTCCTCCTCCGCTCTCGGCACATTTCCTGCCTCCTGCTCGAACTGTGTGCTCAGCGTTCAGCAGCCGCAGCTTCCAAACTCATAAATCTGAGAGTCATTAATGCTGCTGCGCCCACTCGCCCTGATACACTCCGCACTGTCACCGGCGGGGCGGCGGAACTGACTCAGGCTCTTTAACTAACCCCACCTCAGCGCTGAGGGTGAACCACCAGAGTTATTATAGCCGGGACGGCGGCTGGACCCCCCGGGGACGGCGGTCAGTTCACTGAGATCAGGAAGATAATGTAGGTTTAAATTCAGTGACCGTAACATCACGCAGTCAGAAATCTCCCACAACAAAGAGAGAGCAGGTAGAAGCACCAGGTGAGATATTTATCCTCTTATAGAGGACTTATATATAATATTATTATTATTTAATACTCAATTATTCATAAAAACTGGAGAAACAAATGAATGAAAACGTTGTGCACATGTGTGTAGTAATAGTTGAAACTATAATAATAATAATAATAATAATAATAATAATAATAATAAATGTCATAAATGTTACACATACCTCAACCAGTCCAAACTTTCAGATTGTGATCGTTTTCTGTTATTATTGTTATTATTATGATTCTAAGCTAGCAGGTCTGTGTCAGTGTGTTAGCTAGAGGTCAGGTTATATTGTTATATGCTAAATTTTATTTTCCAGGTTTTACATCTTAAACCCAGAACATCCCAAACGTGTGAGCTGAGAGCCCTCTAGGGGGCGCAGTCTGGGAAAGAAATCTTTTCCTTTGTGAACTGTTTGTTTTTGTTTATAATCTAAGAAGAAATTGTGTAATGTTTATTAGAAATTATTTTGTTCTTTGTTCTACTATTAAAATGTAACAACATAATTACATATTTATTTAGATTTAATAATATTATATCATTATTTATCAGAGAGTGGACAGTGAACGGACCCCAGCTGTGTTTCAGACTGATTTTGTTGGCTTTACTATTTTTAATATTTTTATGTAACGTGTTTTATACGCAGCACTTTTATAACATTGTCGTCACAAAGCAGCTTTATATATACATATATACCCCCAGTGAGCGAGCCAGAGACAACGGTGGCAAGAACAACTGCCTCAAGACTCACAAGAAACAGAGACTGACGAGGCGAGACCTGTCCTCCTCTGATCACACGGTATTTACAGTTTATTAAGATAAATACAAGAATAGAGTCTCTGTTTGAAGTCTGGATAGAAAATCTTTGAAAAATTGCACAAGTAGAGGCTGTTTCTGTCTGAGTCTGTCTCTGAGTCTGTCTCTGACTGAGTCTGTCTCTGAGTCTGTCTCTGACTGAGGCTGTCTCTGACTGAGTCTGTCTCTGAGTCTGTCTCTGAGTCTGTCTCTGACTGAGTCTGTCTCTGACTGAGTCTGTCTCTGAGTCTGTCTCTGACTGAGTCTGTCTCTGAGTCTGTCTCTGACTGAGTCTGTCTCTGAGTCTGTCTCTGACTGAGTCTGTCTCTGAGGCTGTCTCTGACTGAGTCTGTCTCTGAGTCTGTCTCTGAGTCTGTCTCTGACTGAGTCTGTCTCTGAGTCTGTCTCTGAGTCTGTCTCTGACTGAGTCTGTCTCTGAGTCTGTCTCTGACTGAGTCTGTCTCTGAGTCTGTCTCTGACTGAGTCTGTCTCTGAGGCTGTCTCTGACTGAGTCTGTCTCTGAGTCTGTCTCTGACTGAGTCTGTCTCTGAGTCTGTCTCTGACTGAGGCTGTCTCTGACTGAGTCTGTCTCTGAGTCTGTCTCTGACTGAGTCTGTCTCTGAGTCTGTCTCTGACTGAGTCTGTCTCTGAGTCTGTCTCTGACTGAGGCTGTCTCTGACTGAGTCTGTCTCTGAGTCTGTCTCTGAGTCTGTCTCTGACTGAGTCTGTCTCTGACTGAGTCTGTCTCTGACTGAGTCTGTCTCTGAGTCTGTCTCTGACTGAGGCTGTCTCTGACTGAGTCTGTCTCTGAGTCTGTCTCTGACTGAGTCTGTCTCTGAGTCTGTCTCTGACTGAGGCTGTCTCTGACTGAGTCTGTCTCTGAGTCTGTCTCTGAGTCTGTCTCTGACTGAGGCTGTCTCTGACTGAGTCTGTCTCTGACTGAGGCTGTCTCTGACTGAGTCTGTCTCTGAGTCTGTCTCTGAGTCTGTCTCTGACTGAGGCTGTCTCTGACTGAGGCTGTCTCTGACTGAGTCTGTCTCTGACTGAGGCTGTCTCTGACTGAGTCTGTCTCTGACTGAGGGTGTCTCTGACTGAGGCTGTCTCTGACTGAGTCTGTCTCTGACTGAGGCTGTCTCTGACTGAGGGTGTCTCTGACTGAGGCTGTTTCAGACTGAGGCTGTTTCTGACTGAGTCTGTCTCTGACTGGGGGTGTCTCTGACTGAGGCTGTCTGACTGAGGCTGTCTGACTGAGGCTGTCTCTGACTGAGGCTGTTTCTGACTGAGGCTGTCTCTGACTGAGGCTGTCTCTGACTGAGTCTGTCTCTGACTGAGTCTGTTTCTGACTGAAGCTGTCTCTGACTGAGGGTGTCTCTGACTGAGGCTGTCTCTGACTGAGTCTGTTTCTGACTGAGTCTGTCTCTGACTGAGTCTGTTTCTGACTGAGGCTGTCTCTGACTGAGTCGGTCTCTGACTGAGGCTGTTTCTGTCTGAGGCTGTCTCTGACTGAGGGTGTCTCTGACTGAGGGTGTCTCTGACTGAGGCTAACTCTGACTGAGTCTGTCTCTGACTGAGGCTGTCTCTGACTGAGGGTGTCTCTGACTGAGGCTGTCTCTGACTGAGGCTGTCTCTGACTGAGGGTGTCTCTGACTGAGGCTGTTTCAGACTGAGGCTGTTTCTGACTGAGTCTGTCTCTGACTGGGGGTGTCTCTGACTGAGTCTGTCTCTGACTGAGGCTGTCTGACTGAGGCTGTCTGACTGAGGCTGTCTCTGACTGAGGCTGTCTGACTGAGGCTGTCTCTGACTGAGGCTGTCTCTGACTGAGGCTGTTTCCGACTGAGGCTGTCTCTGACTGAGGCTGTCTCTGACTGAGGCTGTCTGACTGAGGCTGTCTGACTGAGGCTGTCTCTGACTGAGGCTGTCTGACTGAGGCTGTCTCTGACTGAGGCTGTTTCTGACTGAGGCTGTCTCTGACTGAGTCTGTCTCTGACTGAGTCTGTTTCTGACTGAAGCTGTCTCTGACTGAGGGTGTCTCTGACTGAGGCTGTCTCTGACTGAGTCTGTTTCTGACTGAGTCTGTCTCTGACTGAGTCTGTTTCTGACTGAGGCTGTCTCTGACTGAGTCGGTCTCTGACTGAGGCTGTTTCTGTCTGAGGCTGTCTCTGACTGAGGCTGTTTCTGTCTGAGGCTGTCTCTGACTGAGGGTGTCTCTGACTGAGGGTGTCTCTGACTGAGGCTAACTCTGACTGAGTCTGTCTCTGACTGAGGCTGTCTCTGACTGAGGGTGTCTCTGACCGAGGCTGTCTCTGACTGAGGGTGTCTCTGACTGAGGCTAACTCTGACTGAGTCTGTCTCTGACTGAGGCTGTTTCTGACTGAGTCTGTCTCTGACTGGGGGTGTCTCTGACTGAGTCTGTCTCTGACTGAGGCTGTCTGACTGAGGCTGTCTGACTGAGGCTGTCTCTGACTGAGGCTGTCTGACTGAGGCTGTCTCTGACTGAGGCTGTCTCTGACTGAGGCTGTTTCCGACTGAGGCTGTCTCTGACTGAGGCTGTCTCTGACTGAGGCTGTCTGACTGAGGCTGTCTGACTGAGGCTGTCTCTGACTGAGGCTGTCTGACTGAGGCTGTCTCTGACTGAGGCTGTCTGACTGAGGCTGTCTCTGACTGAGGCTGTCTCTGACTGAGGCTGTCTGACTGAGGCTGTCTCTGACTGAGGCTGTATGACTGAGGCTGTCTCTGACTGAGGCTGTCTGACTGAGGCTGTCTCTGACTGAGGCTGTCTCTGACTGAGGCTGTCTGACTGAGGCTGTCTCTGACTGAGGCTGTCTGACTGAGGCTCTGACTGAGGCTGTCTCTGACTGAGGCTGTCTGACTGAGGCTGTCTCTGACTGAGGCTGTCTGACTGAGGCTGTCTCTGACTGAGGCTCTGACTGAGTCATATTGCAATGCTGGAACATCTGGATGAGGCAGCGATGGCGCCGAGGGTTTAAGCGTTTTAGCCTCCAGCACAGGCTGAAGAGCTGCTGTGTGCCTCGACTCTTCAGTTCAGTTCAGGTGTTTCTGACGCGCCGCCTCCTGAACGCGGCGGAGCTGAGGAGACTGTTTGGAGCTGAAGTGAACAGAAACTGTTGGTTATGAGTGTTTACGTGTTCAGTGAGCTGAGACTCTTAAAGAGCTGATATTAAATTTGAGGATCAATAATCAGCGTCTCCAGCCAGTTCACTGACAGCCACCCCCATCAGGAAACTCTGCTCAGCTCACACGGTCCCGGCTCTAAGACCCTCACAGTGAGAACTCCCCTCTGGCCGTGCTGCTGGACCGGGTCATCTCTGGAGCTCATGCTTCAGCGGTCAGGTCAGCGTGGGCTGTAATGGACCCGGTAAAAGGTGGGTTGGACGCTGGAGGACAGATTTAAGTGTGTTCTGTGTAAATACCTACAGCTATCGGAGCTCCACTCTCGGTTAGAACCTCCAGCCGGACCTGATTACTGAACGTTACATCATACGCTCCCTCTTAGTGCCGCAGTTCTGAACCTGTCAGGCGTGCCGGCTGGTGTGATACCGGGTCATGGTGACCCGGAGCGAACAGGATCTGTTTAAGTGGCGTCTCTGAAACTCCTGCCTGGGGACACGGGGACACGGGGACGCTGGGATGCTGGGATGCTGGGTGGGTTTAAAAGCTCCTTCCTGCAGAGAACGGAGTTCTGTCTAGCTCTCATAAACTCAAAACCACCAACTTGTCAATGCAGTAACAGCAGGACAGACACTTAGACGGCAACAGCAGGACAGACGCTTAGAAGGTAACAGCAGGACAGAAGCTTAGACGGTAACTGCAGGACAGACGCTTAGACGGTAACAGCAGGACAGACGCTTAGACAGTAACAGCAGGACAGACGCTTAGACGGTGACAGCAGGACAGACACTTGGACAGTAACAGCAGGACAGACGCTTAGATGGTAACAGCGGGACAGACGCTTAGACGGTAACAGCAGGAAAGACGATTAGACAGTAACAGCAGGACAGACGCTTAGATGGTAACAGCAGGACAGACGTTTAGACGGTAACAGCAGGACAGACGCTTAGACGGTAACAGCAGGAAAGACGATCAGACAGTAACAGCAGGACAGACGATTAGACGGTAACAGCAGGAAAGACGATTAGACGGTAACAGCAGGAAAGACGATTAGACAGTAACAGCAGGACAGACAATTAGACAGTAACAGCAGGACAGATGCTTAGACGGTAACAGCAGGACAGACGCTTAGACAGTAACAGCAGGACAGACGATTAGACGGTAACAGCAGGAAAGACGATCAGACAGTAACAGCAGGACAGACGATTAGACAGTAACAGCAGGACAGACGATTAGACGGTAACAGCAGGAAAGACGATCAGACAGTAACAGCAGGACAGACGCTTAGACAGTAACAGCAGGAAAGACGATTAGACAGTAACAGCAGGACAGACGATTAGACAGTAACAGCAGGAAAGACGATTAGACAGTAACAGCAGGAAAGAAGATTAGACGGTAACAGCAGGACAGACGATTAGACGGTAACAGCAGGAAAGACGATTAGACAGTAACAGCAGGAAAGACGATCAGACAGTAACAGCAGGACAGACGCTAAGACAGTAACAGCAGGAAAGACGATTAGACAGTAACAGCAGGAAAGACGATTAGACAGTAACAGCAGGAAAGAAGATTAGACGGTAACAGCAGGACAGACGATTAGACGGTAACAGCAGGAAAGACGATTAGACGGTAACAGCAGGACAGACGATTAGACAGTAACAGCAGGAAAGAAGATTAGACGGTAACAGCAGGACAGACGATTAGACGGTAACAGCAGGAAAGACGATTAGACGGTAACAGCAGGACAGACGATTAGACAGTAACAGCAGGAAAGACGATTAGACAGTAACAGCAGGACAGACGATTAGACGGTGACAGCAGGACAGACGCTTAGACGGTAACAGCAGGACAGACGCTTAGACAGTAACAGCAGGAAAGACGATTAGACGGGAGGATAGGAGGACAGGTTCCCCTTTCTGACTCTGGTTCCTCTCGAGGTTCTTCCCCTTGCTCTGAGGGAGGTTTATTGGGTCACTGTTGCTCCTGGTGACACCCAGAGTTTTCTGTACAGCTACTTTGTGTGCAGAGGTGTCAAGTAATAAAGTACAAATACTCCGTTACCTTACTTAGAGATTTTGGCTATTCATACTTTACTGGAGTAATTATTATTTAGCTGACTTTTTACCTCTACTACTTACATTTACACTCCATTATCAGTACTTTATACTACTTACATTTACCATCCATTATAAGTACTTTTTACTCCTTACATTTACCATCCATTATCAGTACTTTCTACTACTTACATTTACACTCCATTATCAGTACTTTCTACTCCTTACATTTACATTCCATTATCAGTACTTTATACTCTTTACATTTACACACCATTATCAGTAGTCAAGTCAATTTTATTTATATAGCGCTTTTTACAACGATGTTGTCTCAAAGCAGCTTTACAGAGTTTTGAAAACAGTTATAACATATATCCCCCAGTGAGCAAGCCAGAGGCAACAGTGGCAAGGAAAAACTC
>CM038706.1:53007339-53011304 GCA_021613375.1 Megaleporinus macrocephalus | reverse complement strand
TCTCTGTATCTCTCTCTCTGTATCTCTCTCTCTCTGGATCAATTCAATTCAATTCAATGTAGCTTTATTAGCATGACTGTAAGGTACAGTGTTGCCAAAGCATTTTAACAAACAATAACAATGATGTGAACAGCAGAAACAATAATAACAACATTTAGAATTTGTTTAACAATTAACAAAAAGAATAATTATGATTAATCTACTAATTAACCAATTATCAACAATTCTAATTCTATAATAATCACTTTCTGTGATTACTAAGGTGGGGGTCCCCAAGGGGTATTGTGTTCAGGGGTTGTTACCCACTGTCCCTTAGGCTGTGACATGTGGTTACGTATTTAGCAGCGAGGGGGGCAGTGTGCTCCCCCCCCCCAGTGCGATTCGTAATTTTTCTATTTGTGTTAATTTTTCGAAGTTTAGGATCTGATTTTTAAATCTGCTCATGAACGTTTCTCTCGTTCCTCTGAATTTTTCACATTTCAGAAGAAAGTGCATCTCTATCTCGACCTCACCTGCCCTGCAGTGACCACACAGCCTCTCCCCCCTGGGCAGCCAGGACTGTTTATACCTGCCCCTCTCTATGGCCAGGCTGTGTATACCTGCCCCTCTCTATGGCCAGGCTGTGTATACCTGCCCCTCTCTATGGCCAGGCTGTGTATACCTGCCCCTCTCTATGGCCAGGCTGTGTATACCTGCCCCTCTCTATGGTCAGGCTGTGTATACCTGCCCCTCTCTATGTCCAGGCTGTGGTCACCGAGTCTGTACTTGGTCAGGATCTGTCTCTGCTTTGTATCTCTGACAGTCCAGAGATACTCTTCTAATTTATACTCTGTTTTTAGGGCCCGATAGCATTTCAGCTTGTTTTGAGTTTGGATTTCTTTCTGCCAATGTTCCAGATACTGTGTCTGACTGTGTTTGGTGATGTGTCTGATGTTCCAGATACTGTGTCTGACTGTGTTTGGTGATGTGTCTGATGTTCCAGATACTGTGTCTGACTGTGTTTGGTGATGTGTCTGATGTTCCAGATACTGTGTCTGACTGTGTTTGGTGATGTGTCTGATGTTTCAGATACTGTGTCTGACTGTGTTTGGTGATGTGTCTGATGTTCCAGATACTGTGTCTGACTGTGTTTGGTGATGTGTCTGATGTTCCAGATACTGTGTCTGACTGTGTTTGGTGATGTGCCTGATGTTCCAGATACTGTGTCTGACTGTGTTTGGTGATGTGTCTGATGTTCCAGATACTGTGTCTGACTGTGTTTGGTGATGTGTCTGATGTTCCAGATACTGTGTCTGACTGTGTTTGGTGATGTGTCTGATGTTCCAGATACTGTGTCTGACTGTGTTTGGTGATGTGTCTGATGTTCCAGATACTGTGTCTGACTGTGTTTGGTGATGTGTCTGATGTTCCAGATACTGTGTCTGACTGTGTTTGGTGATGTGTCTGATGTTCCAGATACTGTGTCTGACTGTGTTTGGTGATGTGTCTGATGTTCCAGATACTGTGTCTGACTGTGTTTGGTGATGTGTCTGATGTTCCAGATACTGTGTCTGACTGTGTTTGGTGATGTGTCTGATGTTCCAGATACTGTGTCTGACTGTGTTTGGTGATGTGCCTGATGTTCCAGATACTGTGTCTGACTGTGTTTGGTGATGTGCCTGATGTTCCAGATACTGTGTCTGACTGTGTTTGGTGATGTGCCTGATGTTCCAGATACTGTGTCTGACTGTGTTTGGTAATGTGTCTGATGTTCCAGATACTGTGTCTGACTGTGTTTGGTAATGTGTCTGATGTTCCAGATACTGTGTCTGACTGTGTTTGGTGATGTGTCTGATGTTCCAGATACTGTGTCTGACTGTGTTTGGTGATGTGTCTGATGTTCCAGATACTGTGTCTGACTGTGTTTGGTGATGTGCCTGATGTTCCAGATACTGTGTCTGACTGTGTTTGGTGATGTGCCTGATGTTCCAGATACTGTGTCTGACTGTGTTTGGTGATGTGCCTGATGTTCCAGATACTGTGTCTGACTGTGTTTGGTGATGTGTCTGATGTTCCAGATACTGTGTCTGACTGTGTTTGGTGATGTGTCTGATGTTCCAGATACTGTGTCTGACTGTGTTTGGTGATGTGTCTGATGTTGGGTTTGGGGGGTAGAGCAGTGCTGGGCTGAGTCTGCTGTCTGTTAGTATCTGTTAGAGGTTAATAAGCCTCAGGACCAGCTGACTGAGGAGGCTCTTCTCAGGGTTCAGGTTTTGGCTCTGTAACTCTGTGAAATGCAGTGTATCACTGGGACTCGTCTTCAGGTGCATCCAGAAATTTAGAGCTCGTTTTTGGATATTGATGATAGTTTTTGGATATTAATGATCGTTTTTGGATATTAATGATCGTTTTTGGATATTGATGATCGTTTTTGGATATTGATGATAGTTTTTGGATATTAATGATCGTTTTTGGATATTGATGATCGTTTTTGGATATTGATGATAGTTTTTGGATATTAATGATCGTTTTTGGATATTGATGATCGTTTTTGGATATTGATGATAGTTTTTGGATATTGATGATAGTTTTTGGATATTAATGATCGTTTTTGGATATTAATGATAGTTTTTGGATATTAATGATCGTTTTTGGATATTGATGATAGTTTTTGGATATTGATGATAGTTTTTGGATATTAATGATAGTTTTTGGATATTGATGATAGTTTTTGGATATTGATGATAGTTTTTGGATATTAATGATAGTTTTTGGATATTAATGATCGTTTTTGGATATTGATGATCGTTTTTGGATATTAATGATAGTTTTTGGATATTGATGATAGTTTTTGGATATTGATGATAGTTTTTGGATATTAATGATCGTTTTTGGATATTGATGATCGTTTTTGGATATTGATGATCGTTTTTGGATATTAATGATCGTTTTTGGATATTGATGATAGTTTTTGGATATTGATGATCGTTTTTGGATATTAATGATAGTTTTTGGATATTAATGATCGTTTTTGGATATTGATGATCGTTTTTGGATATTAATGATAGTTTTTGGATATTGATGATCGTTTTTGGATATTAATGATCGTTTTTGGATATTGATGATAGTTTTTGGATATTGATGATCGTTTTTGGATATTAATGATCGTTTTTGGATATTGATGATCGTTTTTGGATATTGATGATCGTTTTTGGATATTAATGATCATTTTTGGATATTGATGATCGTTTTTGGATATTAATGATAGTTTTTGGATATTAATGATCGTTTTTGGATATTAATGATCGTTTTTGGATATTGATGATCGTTTTTGTATATTGATGATCGTGTTTGGATATTAATGATCGTTTTTGGATATTAATGATAGTTTTTGGATATTGATGCTAGTTTTTGGATATTGATGATAGTTTTTGGATATTAATGATCGTTTTTGGATATTGATGATCGTTTTTGGATATTGATGATAGTTTTTGGATATTAATGATCGTTTTTGGATATTAATGATCGTTTTTGGATATTGATGATCGTGTTTGGATATTAATGATCGTTTTTGGATATTAATGATCGTTTTTGGATATTGATGATCATTTTTGGATATTGATGATCGTTTTTGGATATTAATGGGAATCGGCCTAATTCTGCCCTGCTTGTGTTGGTAGGAGTTCCTCTGGACAGAATTCTGCATGCAGGGCTTCTGTTGGATGCTTGTCCATCTAGTGTAGCTGTGCTGACTGAGTGGACCCCATACCTCACTTCCATACAGCGCAGTGGGCTGAATCACACTATGGAATGTTCTACACCAGATTGGAATGGGAATGTCGATACTGTAGAGTTTCCTCCTGATGGCGTACGTTGCTCGATGAGCTTTATCGTTTAGTGCGTTCAGTGCTGTACTGAAACTGAGGCGGTGATAACGAGGCAGAGGTACGTGTACTGCAGCGTGGGGTCCAGGGCGGTGCTGCCCA
>CM038706.1:52994839-53002339 GCA_021613375.1 Megaleporinus macrocephalus | reverse complement strand
AACACAGTACAGACAACACAACACAGTACAATTAACACAACACAGTACAGACAGAACACAACACAGTACAGACAACACAACACAGTACAATTAACACAACACAGTACAGACAGAACACAACACAGTACAGACAGAACACAACACAGTACAGACACAACACAGTACAGACAGAACACAACACAGTACAGACAACACAACACAGTACAGACAGAACACAGCACAGTACAGTTAACACAACACAGTACAGACAGAACACAACACAGTACAGACACAACACAGTACAGACAACACAACACAGTACAGACACAACACAGTACAGACAACACAACACAGTACAGACAGAACACAGTACAGACACAACACAGTACAGTTAACACAACACAGTACAGACAGAACACAGCACAGTACAGACAGAACACAGTACAGACAACACAACACAGTACAGTTAACACAACACAGTACAGACAGAACACAGCACAGTACAGACACAACACAGTACAGACAACACAACACAGTACAGACACAACACAGTACAGACAACACAACACAGTACAGACAGAACACAGTACAGACAACACAACACAGTACAGTTAACACAACACAGTACAGACAGAACACAGCACAGTACAGTTAACACAACACAGTACAGACAGAACACAACACAGTACAGACACAACACAGTACAGACAGAACACAACACAGTACAGACAACACAGTACAGACACAACACAGTACAGACAACACAACACAGTACAGACAGAACACAGTACAGACAACACAACACAGTACAGACAGAACACAGCACAGTACAGACAGAACACAGTACAGACAACACAACACAGTACAGTTAACACAACACAGTACAGACACAACACAACACAGTACAGACAACACAACACAGTACAGACAACACAACACAGTACAGACAACACAACACAGTACAGACACAACACAACACAGTACAGACAGAACACAACACAGTACAGACAGAACACAGCACAGTACAGTTAACACAACACAGTACAGACAGAACACAACACAGTACAGACACAACACAGTACAGACAACACAACACAGTACAGACACAACACAGTACAGACAACACAACACAGTACAGACAGAACACAGTACAGACAACACAACACAGTACAGACACAACACAACACAGTACAGACAACACAACACAGTACAGACACAACACAACACAGTACAGACAGAGAATAATAAATAATTGCTGGTAGTGTGTAAATTGTGCAGTGTGTAATAAATAGAGTCCAGTGAGGTAGTAGAGTTATTAGTGCAATGATTTGTACAAAAATGCTTCCCTTTTTTATCTGGAGTAAATGATTGGAGAGAGAGAGAGAGAAAGAGAGAGAGAGAGAGAGAAAGAGAGAGATACAGAGAGAGAGAGAGAGAGATAAAGAGAGAGAGAGAGAGTAGAGAGAGAGAGAGAGAGAGAGAGAGAGAGAGAGAGAGAGAGAGAGAGAGAGAGAGAGAAAGAAAGAGAGAGATACAGAGAGAGAGAGATAAAGAGAGAGAGAGAGAAGAGAGAGAGAGAGAGAGAGAGAGATACAGAGAGAGAGAGAGAGAGAGAGAGAGAGATACAGAGAGAGAGAGAGAGAGAGAGAGAGAGAAAGAGAGAGAGATACAGAGAGAGAGAGAGATAAAGAGAGTAGAGAGAGAGAGAGAGATACAGAGAGAGAGAGAGATAGAGAGAGAGAGAGAGAGATAGAGATAGAGAGAGAGAGAGAGAGAGAGAGACAGAGAGAGAGTAGAGTGAGAGAGAGAGAGAGAGAGAGAGACAGAGACAGAGAGAGAGAGAGAGAGAGAGAGAGAGTAGAGTGAGAGAGAGAGAGATACAGAGAGAGAGAGAGAGAGAGAGAGAGAGATAGAGAGAGAGAGAGAGAGAGACAGAGAGAGAGAGTAGAGAGAGAGATACAGAGAGAGAGTAGAGAGAGAGAGAGTAGAGAGCGAGAGAGTAGAGAGAGTGAGAGAGAGAGAGAGAGAGACAGAGAGAGAGAGTAGTGAGAGAGAGAGTAGAGAGAGTAGTGAGAGAGAGAGAGAGAGATAGAGAGAGAGAGAGAGAGAGAGAGATACAGAGAGAGAGAGAGAGAGATACAGAGAGAGAGAGAGATAGAGAGAGAGTAGAGAGAGATTAGTAATTAGGCTGTACTGTAATTAGGCTGTATTAGTAATTAGGCTGTACTGTAATTAGGCTGTATTAGTAATTAGGCTGTACTGTAATTAGGCTGTATTAGTAATTAGACTGTATTAGTAATTAGGCTGTATTAGTAATTAGGCTGTACTGTAATTAGGCTGTATTAGTAATTAGACTGTAATTTATTTAGGCTGTATTAGTAATTAGGCTGTATTAGTAATTAGGGTGTACTGTAATTAGGCTGTATTAGTAATTAGACTGTAATTTATTTAAGCTGTATTAGTAATTAGGGTGTATTAGTAATTAGGGAGTGTTAGTAATTAGGGAGTGTTAGTAATTAGACTTTATTAGTAATTAGGCTGTATTAGTAATTAGGGAGTGTTAGTAATTAGACTGTATTAGTAACTAGACTGCATTAGTAATTAGGGTGTATTAGTAATTAGGGAGTGTTAGTAATTAGACTGTATTAGTAATTAGGGAGTGTTAGTAATTAGACTGTATTAGTAATTAGGGTGTATTAGTAATAAGACTGTATTAGTAATTAGACAGTATTAGTAATTAGGCTGTATTGTAATTAGGCTGTATTAGTAATTACACTGTATTATTAATTAGGGTATATTAGTAATTACACTGTATTAGTAATCAGGCTGTATTGTAATTAGACTGTATCAGTAATTAGGCTGTATTGTAATTAAGCTCTATTAGTAATTAGACAGTATTAGTTATTAGGCTGTATTAGTAATTAGGGTGTATTAGTAATTAGGGAGTGTTAGTAATTAGGGAGTGTTAGAAATTAGACTTTATTAGTAATTATGCTGTATTAGTAATTAGGGAGTGTTAGTAATTAGACTGTATTAGTAACTAGACTGCATTAGTAATTAGGCTGTATTAGTAATTAGGGAGTGTTAGTAATTAGGGAGTGTTAGAAATTAGACTTAATTAGTAATTAGGCTGTATTAGTAATTAGGGAGTGTTAGTAATTAGACTGTATTAGTAACTAGACTGCATTAGTAATTAGGCTGTATTAGTAATTAGGGAGTGTTAGTAATTAGATTATTAGTAATTAGGGAGTGTTAGTAATTAGACTATTAGTAATTAGGGAGTGTTAGTAATTAGACTGTATTAGTAATTAGGGTGTATTAGTAATAAGACTGTATTAGTAATTAGACTGTATTAGTAATTAGGCTGTATTGTAATTAGGCTGTATTAGTAATTACACTGTATTAGTAATCAGGCTGTATTTTAATTAGACTGTATTGTAATTAGGCTGTATTGTAATTAAGCTGTATTTTAATTAAACTGTATTGTAATTAGACTGTATTAGTAATTAGGCTGTATTGTAATTAAGCTGTATTGTAATTAGACTGTAGTGTAATTAAGCTGTATTGTAATTAGACTGTATTAGTAATGAGACTGTATTAGTAATTAGGCTGTATTGTAATTAGACAGTATTAGTAATTAGATTGTATTAGTAATTAGGCTGTATTGTAATTAAGCTGTATTTTAATTAGGCTGTATTGTAATTAAGCTGTATTTTAATTAGACTGTATTAGTAATTAGGCTGTATTGTAATTAGACTGTATTAGAAATTAAACTGTATTTTAATTAGACTGTATTGTAATTAAGCTGTATTTTAATTAGGCTGTATTGTAATTAGGCTGTATTGTAATTAGGCTGTATTGTAATTAGACTGTATTAGTAATTAGGCTGTATTGTAATTGGGCTGTATTGTAATTAGACTGTATTAGTAATTAGGCTGTATTGTAATGAAGCTGTATTTTAATTAGGCTGTATTAGTAATTAGGCTGTATTAGTAATTAGGCTGTATTGTAATTAAGCTGTATTGTAATTAAGCTGTATTTTAATTAGGCTGTATTAGTAATTAGGCTGTGTTGTAATTAAGCTCTATCAGTAATTAGTAGGCTGTATTAGTAATCAGTATTAATTAGGCTGTACAGTAGTTAGGCTGTATTAATAATTAGGTTGATTTTTATTGTAAACATTAATATGATGTCACAGAAGCTCCTTTGTTTATTTGTGAGTCAGCAGTTCCATCTGGTGGCACATCAGATAAAAGACTTCAGTTCAAAAGTTTAATAAACGTCTTTGTTTGATCAGCAGATCTGGTTTGATCTGAGTTAATATTTTTAATAATGATTTACGGAGATTTTAATGATTTATTTTTAGATTTTAATTTAAACTCTTTCATCTGCACTCAGGTTCCCTGAGTCAGGACTCACTCGATTCTATGATTTTATTTTGTGATCTCTGATTGTTTATTTTGATGTTGTTATTTTTATTTATTTTAATATTTGTTGTGTTTGTTTTTGTTTGTTTATGATGTTTTTGTGTTAGTTGGTTGTTTTGGATGTTTGTAAAGTGACACTGAGTTTTGGAAACGTGTAACAAATATACTTTTAATTTTTATTATTTTTTATTCTTTAACTGTAAAAATACTTCTATTTACTTCAACTTATATTATTTTACTTTGTATATTTTGTATATATTTTTTTATTATTTCTTTTATTTGTTATCTTTATCTGTTGGTGAATGGAGGAGCAGCAAAGTAAGAATTTCATTGTACAGTGTAACTGTTCTGCTGTACACGACAATAAAACTCTTGAATCTTGAATATTATTATTATTATTATTATTATTATTATTATTATTATTTTACAACAAGAAGAGAAAATGTAAACATCTGGAGGAATTTGAGAATTTCAAGTTTAATAAAAAAATAAAATGCAAAAATATTTGAGTTGTTTTTCAGTTCAGCATCACAGAGAGTTACACACCGGAAACGTAAACAAGTTACAAAACAGAAAATAAACACTGAGATCCGGGAACGTCCCTCGTCCAGCCGACGCTGACCAGCAGACTCTTCAATTTGAAACCTTTAATAAAGTGAGTGGTGTTGTGTTGTGTTTGTTTTGGTGTTGGTGTTTGTTGTGTTGGTGTTTGTTTTGGTGTTGGTGTTTGTTTTGGTGTTTGTGTTTGTGTTGGTGTTGGTGTTTGTGTTGGTGTTTGTATTGGTGTTGGTGTTAGTTTTGGTGTTGGTGTTTGTTGTGTTGATGTTTGTGTTTGTTTTGGTGTTGGTGTTTGTTGTGTTGGTGTTTGTGTTTGTGTTGGTGTTTGTGTTGGTGTTTCTTGTGTTGGTGTTTATGCTGGTGTTTGTTTGTGTTTGTATTTGTGTTGGTGTTTGTTTTGGTGTTGGTGTTTGTTGTGTTGGTGTTTGTGTTTGTTTTGGTGTTTGTGTTTTTGTTGGTGTTGGTGTTGGTGTTGGTTTTGGTGTTGGTGTTTGTGTTGGTGTTTGTGTTAGTTTTGGTGTTGGTGTTTGTTGTGTTGGTGTTTGTGGACTCTTAAGTGCTCCAAGCTGTTGAAGATGGACAGAGTAGCGTACTGTGTCCACTAGAGGGCAATACAGACGCTTCACATTCACTGTGTGGAAGGGATAAGGCATTAAATGAAAACCCTGTTGCCATGACAACGATGGGGATAAAGCTTCTTTAACATCTTCCTTGAATCCAGCGAAGAAGTCTCTGGTCACCATGACAATACGCCACACCGGGGGAGATGGTCAGTCACGGACTTTGGTCAGTACATGGATTCATCAGCAAACCCATCTGAGACCACCGGAGAGAGAAACACTGTTACTTCAGAACTTCAGACCACCACCTCCACCCGACCTCAGGGGTCTGTGCTACACATTTAGCTACACATGCTAAGTGGTGGGCTGTAAAGCTCCAGTCCTCACAGAGCTGAGTAAACGAGTATTAATGTAATGAAGTGATGGTAATAAGTGATCAGTGATATTCAGAGGTTTGTGTGAAAGTGTTGATGGTGTGCTGGTTTTTGTTACCTTGCTGCAACCTGCTGTGAAGGTAAAGACTGAGGTTCTGCAGCTCCTCGTTCTCCTCGCGGCAGTCCTGTCTGTAAACAGAGGACCACGGGTGACCGCCTGCCGCGGGCGGTCCTAACGAGTCCACTACACCGTCCAGGGAGAGGTCCTGCGGTCCTGACTCGTCAGACTGTGGGGTTCTAGGAATTTGTCCCCATCCAGAGCCTGAATCCTTCCTCACCGGCACCCCGTCCCCGTCCCCGTCCCAGTCCTTCAGGATGCTGTCAATGACGTCCTCATCCAGGAGCGGCTCGGAGGGCGGCATGGGGTCAGACGGCCAGCAGGGGGCGTGGGAGAGATGCGGGTCATGGCTTTTATTGCGGTACATGTCAAAACTGCTGGCCAGCGAGGAGATCTGATTGGCCAGAACGCTGATCTCAGCCTGTTCTCGCTCAGTGTAGCTCCGGACAGTCAGCGAGGGGTCAGAGGTCAGCAGCTCGAGGGGAGATGAAGAGCCAGAGTTGGGGGCTCGGGGAGCGACGCCTCCCTCAGCCATTAGCTCTGGAAGTAGGCTGAAGTTCTCGTAGTGGAGAACGCAGTCGGACGAGCCGCCCCGCGGGGGGTCAGGAACCAGATTGGCCTCTGCTCGGCCTTCTGGGTAGGAATACGAGGGAGGAGCGAGGAGGCGGGGCTCCGTGGCTAAACAACTTTGTAGAAACGGCGGTGGGAAGAAGGACGGCGAAGAGGAGGAGGATGGCGAGGGGGAGCAGGAGGAGGTGGAGGAGGACAATGAGTAGTCTTCAGACAGGGAGGAGGCGGGGCTGTAGGGGGGCGTGGAGAGGAACGACTGCTCAGCTGATCCGTCTCCACAGTCTCTCATGGTCACGCCGTACGACGCCACTCGCTCAGAAACCCGCCTGACCTTCCTCCTCAGCCCGGCGCGCTGACCGCTGCCCTCTGCCGGCCGCTTCGGGGAACTGCAGGGTCCGGGACCCCATGGCATCAGGGAAATGGGAGGAGTCAGAGGAGGAACAGAGGCACTGCTGTAGAACTTCCGCCTCAGATACTTCGCCTCTGTTTCACTGCACAAACACAGTCAACACCTGTTTAATAATAATAATAATAATAATAATAATAGCTATAAAGTTAATAATAATAATAATAGCAATAATAATGATAATAATGGCATTAATAATAATGATGTTATTATTATTATTATTATTATTATTATTATTATTAATAATAATAATAATAATAATAATAATAATAATAATAATAATAATAATGTCACTAATAATAATAATGTTAATAATAATAATAATAATTATTATTACTAATTCTTATTATTATTATTATTATTATTGGTCAGGTGTGGCTTGTGTGTGGGGTGTACCTGATGAGGAAGTTTGTGCAGGTGACTTCCTGTTGGTGAGCAAGTTTGGAGGCACGGCTGAAGATCCAGATCCACAACAGAGCTTTGGTCTGAAATCTGAACACCAGCTCCA
>CM038706.1:52974839-52989839 GCA_021613375.1 Megaleporinus macrocephalus | reverse complement strand
GTGAGGGTTTGATTGAGTGTTAGTGAGGTCAGGTACTGATGTTGAACATTGCTGTGAGGATTTGATTGAGTGTTAGTGAGGTCAGGTACTGATGTTGAACATTGCTGTGAGGGTTTGATTGAGTATTAGTGAGGTCAGGTACTGATGTTGAACATTGCTGTGAGGATTTGATTGAGTGTTAGTGAGGTCAGGTACTGATGTTGAACATTGCTGTGAGGATTTGATTGAGTGTTAGTGAGGTCAGGTACTGATGTTGAACATTGCTGTGAGGATTTGATTGAGTGTTAGTATATAGTGTTAGATTGAGTTTAAGTAGTGAGTTCAGTTATTAGTTTTAGTTTTCAGTTATCAGTTATTAGTTATTAGTTATAAGTATTAATATTAACTCTGTTCTGAGAGAATCACTGTAAAGTCTTCTCTGTGGAGATTAAAACCTTAAAGTAACTCAGTAGAAGGTGCGTCCAGATACTTTTGGGGAGTTGGTAATAAAGAACTCTCACCTGTGAGGAGGACGCTTTTCCTGATGAAGGTGCAGATGATGGACATGGTGTGCAGGTAGGACAGACGCTCCTGGTCCTCCACTGAAATGGGCAGCAGCGCCCGCATGTTCCGGATCTCGGCATTGATCTGGTCGCGCCGGGCTTTGGACGCACCTTTAGTGGACCTGCAGGACACCATCAGCTCAGAGTGACCCAACACTCGGAGTGACCCAACACTCGGAGTGACCCAACACTCGGAGTGACCCAACACTCAGAGTGACCCAACACTCAGAGTGACCCAACACTCGGAGTGACCCAATCACACAGAGAACCTCCGTCCTCTGGAACCGAGCGGCTGCGCTGAAGAAGAGTGGAGAGCTCCTGCAGATCACAGGTCAGTCTGAACCAGCCGAGACACACACACCCTTTATACTCACTGAGGGAGCGGGCGAGAGAGAGAGAGAGGGAGAGAGAGAGAGAGAGAGAGAGAGAGGAGAGGGAGGGGAGAGGGAGGGGGAGAGGGAGGGGGAGAGGGAGGGGGAGGGGGAGAGGGAGGGGGGGTGAGAGAGAGAGAGAGAGAGAGAGGGAGGGAGAGAGGGAGGGGGGGTGGGAGTGAGTGCCCTAATAAAGCAGACGTCACAAACACTGAGACACTGTGTTAAATAAATAAATCAATAAATAAATAAATAAATAAATAAATCAATAAATAAATAAATAAATAACTACCTGTTACAGTTTTAATGAACTGTAAACCACTGTAAACACCATCACCACCACCACTGTAAACACCATCACCACCACTGTAAACACCATCACCACCACCACTGTAAACACCATCACCACCACTGTAAATACCATCACCACCACTGTAAACACCATCACCACCACCACTGTAAACACCATCACCACCACTGTAAATACCATCACCACCACTGTAAACACCATCACCACCACCACTGTAAATACCATCACCACCACTGTAAACACCATCACCACCACCACTGTAAACACCATCACCACCACTGTAAACACCATCACCACCACCACTGTAAACACCATCACCACCACTGTAAACACCATCACCACCACCACTGTAAACATCATCACCACCACCACTGTAAACACCATCACCACCACCACTGTAAACACCATCACCACCACTGTAAACACCATCACCACCACCACTGTAAACACCATCACCACCACTGTAAACACCATCACCACCACCACTGTAAACACCATCACCACCACTGTAAACACCATCACCACCACCACTGTAAACATCATCACCACCACCACTGTAAACACCATCACCACCACCACTGTAAACACCATCACCACCACTGTAAACACCATCACCACCACCACTGTAAACACCATCACCACCACTGTAAACACCATCACCACCACCACCACTGTAAACATCATCACCACCACTGTAAACACCATCACCACCACCACTGTAAACACCATCACCACCACTGTAAACACCATCGCCATCACTGTAAACACCATCACCACCACCACTGTAAACACCATCACCACCACCACTGTAAACACCATCACCACCACTGTAAACACCATCACCACCACCACCACTGTAAACACCATCACCACCACCACTGTAAACATCATCACCACCACTGTAAACATCATCACCACCACTGTAAACACCATCACCACCACCACTGTAAACACCATCACCACCACCACTGTAAACATCATCACCACCACTGTAAACACCATCACCACCACCACTGTAAACACCATCACCACTGTAAACATCATCACCACCACTGTAAACACCATCATCACCACTGTAAACATCATCACCACCACTGTAAACACCATCATCACCACTGTAAACACCATCACCACCACCACTGTAAACACCATCACCACTGTAAACACCATCACCACCACCACTGTAAACATCATCACCACCACTGTAAACACCATCATCACCACTGTAAACATCATCACCACCACTGTAAACACCATCACCACCACTGTAAACATCATCACCACCACTGTAAACACCATCACCACCACTGTAAACACCATCACCACCACCACTGTAAACATCACCACCACCACTGTAAACATCATCACCACCACTGTAAACACCATCACCACCACCACTGTAAACACCATCACCACCACCACTGTAAATACCATCACCACCACTGTAAACATCATCACCACCACCACTGTAAACACCATCACCACCACCACTGTAAATACCATCACCACCACTGTAAACACCATCACCACCACCACTGTAAACATCATCACCACCACTGTAAACACCATCACCACCACCGTAAACACCATCACCACCACTGTAAACACCATCACCACCACCGTAAACACCATCACCACCACTGTAAACAATATCTGAACCATTTCACACCGAAACACTCTCAATCTCTTTGTTTGCACTTGTAGGTTCAGGTTTAAAGTTGGTCTTAATCTCGGGGTGGGTTTTAGGCTTCAGGCTGTAAGATCACAATTAGTGCTCAAAACACAACTTCAATATAAACAAGCTGCGCTTTCATCTTAACATCAAACAGAATTTTATAATGAATCCTCACCGCTGCGTGTTCAGGTTCGGGTTCGTGTTTAGTGTTTGGGTTCAGGGTTCGGATTCAGGGTTTCATTTCAGGGTTTGGTTTAGGGTTTGGATTTGGGTTTGGGTTCAGGGTTTGGGTTCAGGGTTTGGCTTAGGGTTTGGGTTCAGGGTTTGGGTTCAGGGTTCAGGGTTCGGGATTAGGGTTTGGGTTTAGCGTTTGGCCTAGGGACTGGGTTCAGGGTTTGGGTTTAGGGTTTGGGTTCAGGGTTTGGGTTCAGGGTTCGGGATTAGGGTTTGGGTTAAGGGTTTGGATTCAGGGTTTGGGTTTAGTGTTTGGCTTAGGCTTAGGGTTTGGGTTCAGCGTTCGGGATTAGGGTTTGGGTTTAGGGTTTGGGTTCAGGGTTAGGGTTTAGGGTTTGGTTTTAGGGTTTGGGTTTAGGGTTTGGGTTCAGGGTTTGGGTTCAGGGTTTGGGTTCAGAGTTTGGGTTCAGAGTTTGGGTTCAGGGTTTGGGTTTAGAGTTTGGCTTCAGGGTTAGGGTTCAGGTTCAGGGTTAGGGTTTGGGTTCAGGGTTCGGGTTCAGGGTTCGGGTTCAGGGTTCGGGTTCTGAAGATTAGCGTTTAAGGGTTATTGATTCAGAGCTCTGAATCGAGGGGGCCGAGGCCCCAGGGGGACACAGTGTCTCTGCAAGACCCCCATCCACAGACAGCACTTAACTCGGCAGATAACACACACAGGGCTTTATAGCAGCTGACAGACATGAACACACTGCTGGGGTGGGCAGGGGTGGTCTGCGCGGGGTGGGGGTGGTCTGCGCGGGGTGGGGGGGGTAAGTAAAGATGGGAACATTAATATGATTTATTGCTGAAGATACAGACGTTGATAAAGAGACACAACAGCAGAGACAAGTGGACGACTCAGAGTCCAGCCGCCAGCGCTCAGCAGCAGCAGCCCACCGGGGACCCCAGAGAACGACACCAATCTCTAAAGCCCCCCACGAATAGCAGCCAAGCCCCACTATCGCTCACATACCCCCACCGCCTGCTCACGTACCCCCACTATCACTCACGTACCCCCACTATCGCTCACGTACCCCCTACTATCGCTCACGTACCCCCACTATCGCTCACGTACCCCCACTATCGCTCACGTACCCCCCACTATCGCTCACGTATCCCCCACTATCGCTCACGTACCCCCCACTATCGCTCACGTACCCCCACTATCGCTCACATAGCCCCACCGCCCGCTCACGTACCCCCACTATCGCTCACGTACCCCCACTATCGCTCACGTACCCCCCACTATCGCTCACGTACCCCCCACTATCGCTTCACGTACCCCCACTATCGCTCACGTACCCCCACTATCGCTCACGTACCCCCCACTATCGCTCACGTACCCCCCACTATCGCTCACGTACCCCCACTATCGCTCACGTACCCCCACTATCGCTCACATAGCCCCACCGCCCGCTCACGTACCCCCCCTATCGCTCGTGTACCCCCCACTATCGCTCACGTACCCCCACTATCGCTCACGTACCCCCACTATCGCTCACGTACCCCCCACTATCGCTCACGTACCCCCCACTATCGCTCACGTACCCCCACTATCGCTCACGTACCCCCACTATCGCTCACGTACCCCCACTATCGCTCACGTACCCCCACTATCGCTCACATAGCCCCACCGCCCGCTCACGTACCCCCACTATCGCTCACGTACCCCCACTATCGCTCACGTACCCCCCACTATCGCTCACGTACCCCCACTATCGCTCACGTACCCCCACTATCGCTCACGTACCCCCACTATCGCTCACATAGCCCCACCGCCCCGCTCATGTACCCCCACTATCGCTCACGTACCCCCACTATCGCTCACGTACCCCCCACTATCGCTCACGTACCCCCACTATCGCTAACGTACCCCCACTATCGCTCACATAGCCCCACTATCACTCACGTACCCCACTATCGCTCACGTACCCCCACTATCGCTCACATAGCCCCACTATCACTCACGTACCCCCACTATCACTCACGTACCCCCACTATCGCTCACGTACCCCCCACTATCGCTCACGTACCCCCCACTATCGCTCACGTACCCCCCACTATCGCTCACGTACCCCCACTATCGCTCACGTACCCCCCACTATCGCTCACGTACCCCCACTATCGCTCACGTACCCCCACTATCGCTCACGTACCCCCACTATCGCTCACGTACCCCCACTATCGCTCACGTACCCCCCACTATCGGCTCACGTACCCCCACTATCGCTCACGTACCCCCACTATCGCTCACGTACCCCCACTATCGCTCACGTACCCCCCACTATCGCTCACGTACCCCCACTATTGCTCACATAGCCCCACCGCCCGCTCACGTACCCCCACTATCGCTCACGTACCCCCACTATCGCTCACGTACCCCCCACTATCGCTCACGTACCCCCACTATCGCTCACGTACCCCCCACTATCGCTCACGTACCCCCACTATCGCTCACATAGCCCCACCGCGCCGCTCATGTACCCCCACTATCGCTCACGTACCCCCCACTATCGCTCACGTACCCCCCACTATCGCTCACGTACCCCCACTATCGCTAACGTACCCCCACTATCGCTCACATAGCCCCACTATCACTCACGTACCCCCACTATCGCTCACGTACCCCCACTATCGCTCACATAGCCCCACTATCCCTCACGTACCCCCACTATCGCTCACGTACCCCCCACTATCGCTCACGTACCCCCCACTATCGCTCACTGTACCCCCACCTATCGCTCACGTACCCCCCACTATCGCTCACGTACCCCCACTATCGCTCACGTACCCCCACTATCGCTCACGTACCCCCCCACTATCGCTCACGTACCCCCACTATCGCTCACGTACCCCCCACTATCGCTCACGTACCCCCACTATCGCTCACGTACCCCCCACTATCGCTCACGTACCCCCACTATCGCTCACGTACCCCCACTATCGCTCACGTACCCCCCACTATCGCTCACGTACCCCCACTATCGCTCACGTACCCCCACTATCGCTCACGTACCCCCACTATCGCTCACGTACCCCCACTATCGCTCACGTACCCCCACTATCGCTCACATAGCCCCACCGCCCCGCTCATGTACCCCCACTATCGCTCACGTACCCCCCACTATCGCTCACGTACCCCCACTATCGCTAACGTACCCCCACTATCGCTCACATAGCCCCACTATCGCTCACGTACCCCCACTATCGCTCACATAGCCCCACTATCACTCACGTACCCCCACTATCGCTCACGTACCCCCCACTATCGCTCACGTACCCCCACTATCGCTCACGTACCCCCACTATCGCTCACGTACCCCCCACTATCGCTCACGTACCCCCACTATCGCTCACGTACCCCCCACTATCGCTCACGTACCCCCACTATCGCTCACGTACCCCCCACTATCGCTCACGTACCCCCACTATCGCTCACGTACCCCCACTCTATCGCTCACGTACCCCCCACTATTGCTCACGTACCCCCACTATCGCTCACGTACCCCACTATCGCTCACGTTACCCCCCACTATCGCTCACGTACCCCCACTTATCGCTCACGTACCCCCACTATCGCTCACATAGCCCCACCGCCCGCTCATGTACCCCCACTATCGCTCACGTACCCCCCACTATCGCTCACGTACCCCCACTATCGCTAACGTACCCCCACTATCGCTCACATAGCCCCACTATCGCTCACGTACCCCCCACTTATCGCTCACGTACCCCCCACTATCGCTCACGTACCCCCACTATCGCTCACGTACCCCCACTATCGCTCACGTACCCCCCACTATTGCTCACGTACCCCCACTATCGCTCACGTACCCCCACTATCGCTCACGTACCCCCCACTATCGCTCACGTACCCCCACTATCGCTCACGTACCCCCACTATCGCTCACATAGCCCCACCGCCCGCTCATGTACCCCCACTATCGCTCACGTACCCCCCACTATCGCTCACGTACCCCCACTATCGCTAACGTACCCCCACTATCGCTCACATAGCCCCACTATCGCTCACGTACCCCCCACTATCGCTCACGTACCCCCACTATCGCTCACATAGCCCCACTATCACTCACATAGCCCCACCGCCCGCTCACGTACCCCCACTATCGCTCACGTACCCCCATCGCGCGGTCAGATACCACATACGCCCGTTAACACCAAAGCCTGACCGGTGATTAATGATTAACTGATTAAGGATTAACAGTTTATTATTTAATGGATTATTGATTTAACGGATCAATGATTAACTGATTAATGATTAATGGAGTAATGATTAACAGATTATTAATGAATGCATTATTAATGAATTAATTATTAATTAACATATTAATGATTAATTGATTAATGATTAACCGAATAACTGATTAATTATTAACTGATTAATTATTAACTGATTAATGATTAACTGATTAATGATTAACAGATTAATAATTAACTGAATAACTGATTAATGATTAACGGATTAATGATTAACTGATTAATGATTAACTGATTAAGGATTAACAGTTTATTATTTAATGGATTATTGATTTAACGGATCAATGATTAACTGATTAATGGAGTAATGATTAACGGATTATTAATGAATAAATTATTAATTAATGAATTATTAATTAACAGATTAATGATTAACTGATTAATGATTAACCGAATAACTGATTAATAATTAACTGATTAATAATTAACTGAATAACTGATTAATGGATTAACTGATTAATGATTAACTGATTAATGATTAACTGATTAATGATTAACTGCTCTGACCCGTGAGGGATGTGGACACCAGAATCTTCAGAGACCACAAAGACAAACGGTACCACGAAACAAACGTACGTTCATGAAGGATCATCTCGAGACCCTTAACGGTCAGACCCACTGCCCGACTACGGACCGCACTGACCGCTCCATAATCCCTCCAAACGCAGAACACTTTAATCCTGAAACCACGGCAACCAATACAGAACCGATGTCAAAGGTTAGAAACGTTAATCTGCAGGTGATAAATCACCATCTTTCAGCTCGCCGGGCGTTCCTGACCGCTGGAGCCGCCGGTCATAACAATCCTCCACTTCAGTCCAGACCCTCTAAGAGCTCCTCCCAGGAGACCTCGCTGATCCACCTCCTGCTCGACTGACTGGAGGCCACTTGAGCAAGTTGAAGGTTGCTGGAAGGCGAGAAGCGCGAGTGGACAGCAGGTGGACCGTGTCACAGCACAGCTCTCCTCCCTCTTAACCCCCAAACCCCCCCAGAGCCCACCCTTCATCCCAGAGCTGCACTTCAGCCTGCCCTTCTGTCCCCAACTCTCCTCCGGGTGTCCAGACAGGTTCCTGAGCTCCAGGTATGGACAGTACGTCTCACGCTGGACGTCAATTAAAGAATAAAAGTGAACCTACCGTCCAGCTTCACGTCCACGTCTTCAATCAGCTGCTCTGAGAAGATCCACCACAACACCTGACCCGATTCAGGAGCTGACCTCTTCTGATTCAACAGGAAGTTCTTTTAATGTTTTTCAGCAGAATCTGTATCCCCACTCACTGTCCACTATCAGCTCCACTGACCATACAGGACCTCCACTCACTGTCCACTGTATCAGCTCCACTGACCATACAGGACCTCCACTCACTGTCCACTGTATCAGCTCCACTGACCATACAGGACCTCCACTCACTGTCCACTGTATCAGCTCCACTGACCATACAGGACCTCCACTCACTGTCCACTGTATCAGCTCCACTGACCATACAGGACTTCCACTCACTGTCCACTGTATCAGCTCCACTGACCATACAGGACCTCCACTCACTGTCCACTATCAGCTCCACTGACCATACAGGACCTCCACTCACTGTCCACTGTATCAGCTCCACTGACCATACAGGACCTCCACTCACTGACCACTGTATCAGCTCCACTGACCATACAGGACCTCCACTCACTGACCACTGTATCAGCTCCACTGACCATACAGGACCTCCACTCACTGTCCACTGTATCAGCTCCACTGACCATACAGGACTTCCACTCACTGTCCACTGTATCAGCTCCACTGACCATACAGGACCTCCACTCACTGTCCACTGTATCAGCTCCACTGACCATACAGGACCTCCACTTACTGACCACTGTATCAGCTCCACTGACCATACAGGACCTCCACTTACTGACCACTGTATCAGCTCCACTGACCATACAGGACCTCCACTTACTGACCACTGTATCAGCTCCACTGACCATACAGGACCTCCACTTACTGACCACTGTATCAGCTCCACTGACCATACAGGACCTCCACTCACTGACCACTGTATCAGCTCCACTGACCATACAGGACCTCCACTCACTGTCCACTGTATCAGCTCCACTGACCATACAGGACCTCCACTCACTGTCCACTGTATCAGCTCCACTGACCATACAGGACCTCCACTCACTGTCCACTGTATCAGCTTCACTGACCATACAGGACCTCCACTCACTGTCCACTGTATCAGCTCCACTGACCATACAGGACCTCCACTCACTGTCCACTGTATCAGCTCCACTGACCATACAGGGCCTACACTCACTGTCCACTGTATCAGCTCCACTGACCATACAGGACCTCCACTCACTGTCCACTGTATCAGCTCCACTGACCATACAGGACCTCCACTCACTGTCCACTGTATCAGCTCCACTGACCATACAGGACCTCCACAGAGCAGATACTATTAGGGAGGTGCACTCAGCAGTGAGAAGATGGTGGGTGAATCAAACTGGGATGATAAATAACGGACAGCATTAACCAGTTATCTGAACTGGTCTTCAGTTCTGACCAGTAAAACACTCCACACTGAAAATCAGACGACAAGAACCAATCAGATTAAACAGAGTCTCTTTATTATCATCAGCTCCTCCTCCAGCACTCTCATAGAAAAGGGGAGGAGTAGAAAAGGCCACGCCCACTCTGGTCATCAATCTGGTTCTGATTGAAGTCGTACTAACGTCTGTGATTAACGTCCAGAACAATAACGACTCCCCGACCGGACCCGACCGGACCCGACCGGACCCGACCGGACCCCTCGCTTCAGTTTCTGCACAACTTAGTTCCTTGAGGGAGCTGACGGTGATGAAGGTGATGATGGAGCTGACGGTGATGAAGGTGATGACGGAGCTGACGGTGATGAAGGTGATGACGGAGCTGACTGTGATGAAGGTGATGATGGAGCTGACGGTGATGAAGGTGATGACGGAGCTGACGGTGATGAAGGTGATGACGGAGCTGACGGAGATGAAGGTGACGACGGAGCTGACGGAGATGAAGGTGACGACTGAGCTGACGGTGATGGTGATGACGGAGCTGACTGTGATGACGGTGATGAAGCTGACGATGGAGCTGACGGTGATGAAGGTGATGAAGCTGAGTGACTACAGGACCTGCAGACGTTCTATAACATGGAGGACTGAACACAGCTGAGTGTGTCAACACCCAAATACTCCGGCACACACACACACACTCAATTCTGTCACACACACACTCACACACACACTCAATTCTGTCACACACACACTCACACACACACTCACACACACACACACACTCAATTCTGTCACACACACACTCTCACACACACTCAATTCTGTCACACACACACACTCTCTCACACACACACTCTCTCACACACACTCAATTGTGTCACACACACCCACACTCTCTCTATCACACACACACACACCCACACTCTCTCTCTCTCACACACACACGCACACACACACACACTCTCTCTCTCACACACACTCAATTCTGTCACACACACACACGCTCTCTCTCACACACAATTCTGTCACACACACACACACACACACACACACACACACACACACCCCTCAGTGCTGGCGCGGCGCTCCTCTCGGCCGGTTCTGAGAGAAGTCTGTTTCTGTTTTACGCAGAACCTCCAGCTCGACAGGAACCTGAACACCGTCTGAAGGTGCTGCTGAGGACGGAGACGTGATGGTGAAGAGTGAGAAATCAGAACCGGATCATAAAGTCACAGTCACTTGTAACACCACTGAATACCGAACATGATTGAAGAGTTTGGAGAACCCGGTTCTCCGGCGAGAAGATACTGCAGTTTGTCCCCAAAACATTAAATGTGCAACTTTTTCATGAAGGAGAGAAACCAGGAGGAGACGGAGGAGACGGAGGAGACGGAGGAGGTTCAGACGAAACGTAGTCAGAGTGAAGATCACAGGATCCAAAACAAATCTTCTCCACTCGTCTGACTCTGCTTCCGGCAGCAGAACCGCAGGGTTCCGCTCTGGTTCTGGTCGACCTTTTCCGTCTTTATCCGTGAGACGAGAAGATGGGACGACTGATGTTGCTGTTGGTCGTCATGGCGGCCAGTTCCCACCTACACAGAAGAGACAATCAGTGAAGAGAAAATTCAGTTTTCCTTCAAATCCTGTTAGCTTTAATTCAGCGTTCAGTCAGTAGGCAGTGTTGAGTCAGTAGGCAGTGTTGAGTCAGTGTTGAGTCAGTAGGCAGTGTTGAGTCAGTGTTGAGTCAGGAGGCAGTGCTGGGTCAGTAGGCAGTGTTGAGTCAGTAGGCAGTGTTGAGTCAGGAGGCAGTGTTGAGTCAGGAGGCAGTGCTGGGTCAGTAGGCAGTGTTGAGTCAGTAGGCAGTGTTGAGTCAGTGTTGAGTCAAGTAGGCAGTGCTGGGTCAGTAGGCAGTGTTGAGTCAGTAGACAGTGTTGAGTCAGTAGGCAGTGTTGAGTCAGTGTTGAGTCAAGTAGGCAGTGTTGGGTCAGTAGGCAGTGTTGAGTCTGTAGGCAGTGTTGAGTCAGTAGGCAGTGTACAGGCAGTGTTGAGTCAGTAGGCAGTGTTGAGTCAGTGTTGAGTCAGTAGGCAGTGTTGAGTCAGTGTTGAGTCAGTAGGCAGTGTTGAGTCAGTGTTGAGTCAGTAGGCAGTGTACAGGCAGTGTTGAGTCTGTAGGCAGTGCTGAGTCAGTAGGCAGTGTTGAGTCATTGTTGAGTCAGTAGGCAGTGTTGAGTCAGTAGGCAGTGTTGAGTCAGTGTTGAGTCAGTAGGCAGTGTTGAGTCAGGAGGCAGTACTGGGTCAGTAGGCAGTGTTGAGTAAGTAGGCAGTGTTGAGTAAGTAGGCAGTGTTGAGTCAGTGTTGAGGCAGTAGGCAGTGTTGAGTCAGTAGGCAGTGTACAGGCAGTGTTGAGTCTGTAGGCAGTGTTGAGTCAGTAGGCAGTGTTAAGGCAGTGTTGAGTCAGTAGGCAGTGTTAAGGCAGTCTGTAATCTGTAGACAGTGTTGAGGCAGTGTGTAATCTAAAGGCAGTGTTGAGTCAGTGTGTAATCTAAAGGCAGTGATAAGTCAGTAGGCAGTGTTGAGGCAGTGTGTAATCTAAAGGCAGTTATTAGTCAGTAGGCAGTGTTGAGTCAGTAGGCAGTGTTAAGGCAGTGTTGAGTCAGTAGGCAGTGTTAAGGCAGTCTGTAATCTGTAGACAGTGTTGAGGCAGTGTGTAATCTAAAGGCAGTGTTGAGTCAGTGTGTAATCTAAAGGCAGTGATAAGTCAGTAGGCAGTGTTGAGGCAGTGTGTAATCTAAAGGCAGTGATAAGTCAGTAGGCAGTGTTGAGTCAGTAAGCTGTGTTGAGTCAGTGTGTAATCTGTATACATTGTTGCGTCAGTGTGTAATCTAAAGGCAGTGTTGAGTCAGGAGGCAGTGATGAGTCAGTGTGTAGTCTGTAGGCAGTGTTGAGTCAGTGTGTAGTCTGTAGGCAGTGTTGAGTCAGTAGGCAGTGTTGAGTCAGTGTTCAGTCTGTAGGCAGTGTTGAGTCAGTGTTCAGTCTGTAGGCAGTGTTGAGTCAGTGTTCAGTCTGTAGGCAGTGTTGAGTCAGCAGGCAGTGTGCAGGCAGTGTTGAGGCAGTGTTCTGTGAGACTGACCGGATGTCATGAGGAAGTCCTGACTGATCCAGACTGAACTGAATTACAGCGATTTTACAGAGAGTCTTCAGATCCGGACCTGACACGAAACCAAGAAAAGACAGTCAGACAGAGACAGACTATCAGACAGACTATCAGACAGACAGACAGACTATCAGACAGACAGACAAACAGACTAACAGACAGACAGACTATCAGACAGACAGACAGACTATCAGACAGACAGACAAACAGACTAACAGACAGACAGACTATCAGACAGTCAGAGACAGTCAGATGGTACTCACTGAAATCGAGGATGTAAAGATCTGAATGATCCATCAGATTGAACTCGTCACCCATCCCCTGCTCCGGACACGGACTGAAACACACACACACACACACACACACACACACACACACACACACACACACACACGTCACCTGAGGAGCAGACAAACCTGCGGAGAACCCCCAAAACACCAGATCACCCACTACAGTGAAGCATACCTTCAGTTTTCACACACCAAACAGAGAAACACAGAGCTCACTCCAGAGCTCACCCCCTACTCACCCCCCGTACTCTGCCCCGTATTCAGCCCAGTACTCACCCACGTATTCAACCCCCTACTCACCTCCGTATTCACCCCCACATTCAGCCCCCTACTCACCCCCACATTCAGCCCCCTACTCACCCCCACATTCAGCCCCCTACTCACCCCCCGTACTCTGCCCCGTATTCAGCCCAGTACTCACCCACATATTCAACCCCCTACTCACCGCTACTCACGCCCGTACTCACCTCCGTATTCACGCCCGTACTCACCTCCGTATTCACCCCCACATTCAGCCCCCTACTCACCCCCACATTCAGCCCCCTACTCACCCCCCGTACTCACCCACATATTCAACCCCCTACTCACCCCTACTCACGCCCGTACTCACCTCCGTATTCACGCCCGTACTCACCTCCGTATTCACCCCCACATTCAGCCCCCTACTCACCCCCACATTCAGCCCCCTACTCACCCCCCGTACTCACCCACATATTCAACCCCCTACTCACCCCTACTCACGCCCGTACTCACCTCCGTATTCACCCCCACATTCAGCCCCCTACTCACCCCCAAATTCAGCCCCCTACTCACCCCCCACATTCAGCCCCCTACTCACCCCCCGTACTCTGCCCGTATTCAGCCCAGTACTCACCCACATATTCAACCCCCTACTCACCCCTACTCACGCCCGTACTCAGTCCCGTACTCACCTCCGTATTCACCCCCACATTCAGCCCCGTACTCACGCCCACATTCAGCCCCATACTCACCCCCACATTCAGCCCCCTACTCAGCCCCCAATTCCACCCTACTCAACCCCGTACTCACCCCATATTCAGCCCCGTACTCACCCCATATTCAGCCCCGTACTCAACCCATATTCAGCTCCGTACTCACCCCCGTATTCAACCCCGTGCTCGCTCCGCGCTGTTGGTTCTCACTGAGCTGAAACCCACAGTTACCTCTAATCTGAGCTCCGAGACTCTTCAGCAGCACCGCTAACGCGTTAGCCACACGCCGCCTCAGACTGACCGGCCGAACACCAGCTGACCGAGACCGTACGAGACTGACCGAGACCGTACGAGACTGACCGAGACCGTACGAGACCGTACAAGACTGACCGAACGAGACTGACCGAGACCGTACAAGACTGACTGAGACCGTACGAGACTAACCAAGGCCGTACGAGACCGTACAAGACTGACCGAGATCGTACGAGACTGACCGAGATCGTACGAGACTGACCGAGGCCGTACGAGACTGACCCAGGACGTACATAACCGTACAAGACTGACCGAGATCATACGAGACCGTACAAGACTGACCGAACGAGACTGACCGAGACCGTACAAGACTGACCGAGGCCGTACGAGACCGTACAAGACTGATCGTACGAGACTGACCGAG
>CM038706.1:52897339-52964839 GCA_021613375.1 Megaleporinus macrocephalus | reverse complement strand
AATCACAAACATCCTCAGTCTTAAACATAACCACATAAACACCCTCAGTCTTAATATCTATAATCACAAACACCTCATCTTAATCTATCATCACATAAACACCTCAAGTTCCTTAATCTATAACCACATAAACACCTCAGTCTTAATCATAATCAACAAACCACCTCATCATAATCTATAATCACAAACACCTCAGTCTTAATCTAAAATCACATAAACACCTCAGTCTTAACTATAATCACATAACCACCTCAGTCTTAATCTATAATCACAAAAACACCTCATTCTTAACTATAACCAAATAAACACCTCAGTCTTAATCTATAACCACATAAACACCTCAGTCTTAATCTATAACCACAAACACCTCAGTCTTAATCTATAACCATATAAACACCTCAGTCTTAATCTATAACCACAAACACCTCAGTCTTAATTTATAATCACAAACACCTCAGTCTTAATCTATAACCACATAAACACCTCAGTCTTAATCTATAAGCACAAACACCTCAGTCTTAATCTATAATCACAAACACCTCAGTCTTAATCTATAACCACATAAGCACCCCCTCACTTAAATTATAAATATCACAAACACCCCCATTCTAATCTATAATCACAAACACCTCCAGTCTTTAATCTATAAACCACATAAACACTGCAGTCCTTAATCTATAACAACATAAACAACCTCAGTCTTAAATCTATATGCACAAACACACACCTCAGCCTTAATCTATAAACACAAACACCTCAGTCTTAATCTATAACCACATAAACACCTCAGTCTTAATCTAATAACCACAACACCTCATCTTAATCTATACCATATAAACACCTCAGTCTTAATCTATAACCACAAACACCTCGTCCCTTAATTATACTCACACACCTCAGTCCTTAATCTATAATCCACATAAACACCACCTCAGTCTTAATCAAAGCACAAACACCTCAGTCTTAATCTATAATCACAAACACCTCAGTCTTAATCTATAACCACATAAGCACCTCAGTCCTAAATTTTATAATCACAAACATACCCCGTCCCTTAATCATTAAGTCACAAATCACCTCAGCCTTAATCTATAATCACAAACAACCTCAGCCTTAATCTATACTCACAAACACTAGCAGTCTTAGATTTCATTTAATTTCCCTTAATTTATAATTTAATAATATAATATTTAAAAATTTACTATACTTCTATTAATAAATTATCTATATTTATCTAATTCCTCATGACTACTTCTCCAATATTTTAATAATTTTTAACTCATAAATCACAAACACCTCAGTCTTAATCTATAATCACAAACATCTCAGCCTTAATCTATAATCACAAACACCTCAGTCTTAATCTATAATCACAAACACCTGTCTTAATCTATAATCACAAACACTGCAGTCTTAATCTATAACCTCACAAACACCTCAGCCTTAATCTATAATCACAAACACCTCAGCCTTAATTTATAATCACAAACACCTCAGCCTTAATCTATAATCACAAACACTGCAGTCTTAATCTATAATCACAAACACCTCAGTCTTAATCTATAATCACAAACACCTGTCTTAATCTATAATCACAAACACTGCAGTCTTAATCTATAACCTCACAAACACCTCAGCCTTAATCTATAATCACAAACACCTCAGCCTTAATTTATAGTCACAAACACCTCAGTCTTAATGTATAATCACAAACACCTCAGTCTTAATCTATAACCTCACAAACACCTCAGTCTTAATCTATAATCACAAACACCTCAGTCTTAATCTATAACCTCACAAACACCTCAGTCTTAATCTATAATCACAAAGACCTCAGTCTTAATCTATAATCACAAACACTTCAGTCTTAATCTATAACCTCACAAACACCTCAGCCTTAATCTATAATTACAAACACCTCAGTCTTAATCTATATTCACAAACACCTCAGCCTTAATCTATAACCACACAAACACCTCAGTCTTAATCTACAATCACAAACACATCAGCCTTAATCTATAACCACACAAACACCTCAGCCTTAATCTATAATCACAAACACCTCAGCCTTAATCTGTAATCACAAACACCTCAGTCTTAATCTATAATCACAACACCTCTTCCTTAATCATAAAACAAACATCCCTCAGTCTTAATCTATAACCCACATAAATCCCCCCCACCCTCAGTAAAAACTATAATCACATAAACAACCATCTCATCCTTATCTATAACACATAAACCACCTCATCTTATCTATAACACTTAAACACCTCATGTCTTAATCTATAACACATAAACACCTCAGTCTTAATCTATAACCACTTAAACACACTGTCTTAATCTATAACCACACAAACCACATCAGCCTTATCTATAATCACAAACACTCAGTCTTAATTATAACCACACAAACACCTCAGCCTAATCTGTAATCACAACACCCTCAGTCTTAAACATAAATCACAAACAACCACAGCCTTAATCTATAACCAACAAACATTACCCAGCCTTAATCTTAATCACAAACACCTCATTCTTAATCTATAATCACATACACCTCAGCCTTAAACTTTAACCATACAAACACCTCAGTCTTAATTCTATCATCACCAACACCTCATCCTTAAACAATAATCACAAACACCTCAGCCTAAATTCTAGAACCACACTACAAACACCTCAGCCTTAATCTATAATCACAAACACCTCAGCCTTAATCTGTAATCACAAACCCTCAGTCCATAATCTATAATTCACAAACACTCACCTTAATCTATAATCACAAACACATCAGTCTTAATCTATAATCACTAACACCCTCAGTCTTAATCTATAATCCACAAACACTTCCAGTCTTATCCTATAATCACATAAACACCTCAGTCTTAATCTATAACCACATAAACACCTCAGTCTTAATCTATAACCACATAAACACCTGTCTTAATCTATAAGCACAAACACCTCAGTCTTAATCTATAACCACAAACACCTCAGCCTTAATCTATAATCACAAACACCTCAGCCTTAATCTATAACCACAAACACCTCAGTCTTAATCTATAACCACAAACACCTCAGTCTTAATCTATAACCACATAAACACCTCAGTATTAATCTATAATCACATAAACACCTCAGTCTTAATCTATAATCACAAACACCTCAGTCTTAATCTATAATCACAAACACCTCAGCCTTAATCTATAACCACACAAACACCTCAGCCTTAATCTGTAATCACAAACACCTCAGTCTTAATCTATAATCACAAACACCTCAGCCTTAATCTATAACCACATAAACACCTCAGTCTTAATTTATAATCACAAACACCCCAGTCTTAATCTATAATCACAAACATCTCAGTCTTAATCTATAATCACAAACACCTCAGTCTTAATCTATAATCACAAACACCTCAGTCTTAATCTATAACCACACAAACACCTCAGCCTTAATCTATAATCACAAACACCTCAGCCTTAAATCTATAAACACACAACACCTCATCTTTAATCTATAATCACAAACACCTCACCTTATCTATAACCACACAAACACCCTCAGCCTTAATCTGTAATCACAAACACCTCAAGTCTTACTTCTATAACTCACAAACACCTCAGTCTTAATCTAAAGCCACACACACCGCGTCCTTAAATCTATAATCACAAACACCTCAGCCTTAATCTATAATCACAAACACCTCAGTCTTAATCTATAATCACAAACACCTCAGTCTTAATCTATAATCATATGCACCCTTACACACTCACAGGCAACTTTAGTTCTAGAACTCAGTGAGGGGATAGGTTCTGCTTGCAGGCGGTGCTGCTTGCAGGCGGTGCTGCTTGCAGGCGGTGCTGCTTGCAGGCGGTCCAGTTTGCAGGTGGTGCTGTTTGCAGGCGGTCCGGTTTGCAGGTGGTGCTGTTTGTAGGTGTTCCGGTTTACAGGTGGTCTGTTGGCAGGTGGTGCTGCGCTTGCACGTGCTGTTTTGTAGGTGGTCCGTTTTGCAGGTGTGCTTTTGTAGTGGTCCGGTTTGCAGGTGGTGCTGCTTGCAGGCGGTGCTGTTTGTAGGTGGTCCGGTTTGCAGGTGGTGCTGTTTGTAGGTGGTCCGGTTTGCAGGTGGTGCTGTTTGCAGGTGGTGCTGTTTGCAGGCGGTCCGGCTTGCAGGTGGTGCTGTTTGTAGGTGGTCCGGTTTGCAGGTGGTGCTGTTTGCAGGCGGTCCGGCTTGCAGGTGGTGCTGTTTGTAGGTGGTCTGGTTTGCAGGCGGTCCGGCTTGCAGGTGGTGCTGTTTGTAGGTGGTCTGGTTTGCAGGCGGTCCGGTTTGCAGGTGGTGCTGTTTGTAGGAGGTCTGGTTCGCAGGCGGTCCTGCAGGAGTGTCTGCGCAGCTGCTTGTGGTCAGTCTGCTGGACTCCACAGGGATCCTCTGATAAGCCTGGCTGATAAAGCAGCTCTGCTCCTGTATCTCAGTATTAGCTCACTAATTACCCACCCACTCGTCTACAGCCGCAGACCCCCAGACTCCCACCCTCAGGATAAAACAACCAACTTCCTCCACAAACACACAGAACCCAGAATCTAGAACCAACAGGCAGCTCAGTGTGCGTTGGCTCTCGGTTCCGATTCAAGTCCAAACATAGAACACTGATTAGTATTCTGAACACATCCCTTCTACTATTACTATCATCACTATTATTACTATTACTATAATTACTATTATCATTAGTATTATTACTATCACTACTATTGCTATTATTATTGATATTATCACCAGTACTGTTATTACTATTATCATTAATATTATCACCATTACTGTTACTACTATTATCATTATCACCATTTCTGTTATTACTATTATTATTAATATTATCACCATTACTGTTATTACTATTATCATTAATATTATCACCATTTCTGTTATTACTATTATTATTAATATTATCACCATTTCTGTTACTACTATTATTACTAATATTATCACCATTTCTGTTACTACTATTATTACTAATATTACCACCATTTCTGTTATTACTATTATCATTAATATTATCACCATTACTGTTATTACTATTATTATTAATATTATCACCATTTCTGTTATTACTATTATTATTAATATTATCACCATTTCTGTTATTACTATTATCATTAATATTATCACCATTTCCGTTATTACTATTATCATTAATATTATCACCATTTCTGTTATTACTATTATCATTAATATTATCACCATTTCTGTTATTATTATTATTATTATCACCATTACTATTATTATTAATATTATCACCATTTCTGTTATTACTATTACCATTAATATTATCACCATTTCCGTTATTACTATTAGTATTAATATTATCACCATTACTGTTATTACTACTATTATTATTATCACCATTACTGTTATTACTATTATTATTATTATCACCATTACTGTTATTACTATTATTATTATTATTATTATTATCACCATTACTGTTATTACTATTATTATTATTATCACCATTACTGTTATTACTAATATTATTATTATCACCATTACTGTTATTACTACTATTATTATTATCACCATTACTGTTATTACTATTATTATTATTATTATTATCACCATTTCTGTTATTACTATTATTATTATTATTATCACCATTACTGTTATTACTATTATTATTAATATTATCACCATTTCTGTTATTACTATTATTATTATTATTATCACCATTACTGTTATTACTATTATTATTAATATTATCACCATTTCTGTTATTACTATTATTATTAATATTATCACCATTACTGTTATTACTATTATTATTATTATCATTTCATTGATGCTGATAATACGTGAATAAGTCCATAATTAAACTACTGAACGCTGTACTGATTGTTGTACTGAACACTGTACTGATTGTTGTACTGAATGCTGTACTGAACACTACTGATTGTTGTACTGAACACTACTGATTCTTGTACTGAACACTGTACTGATTCTTGTACTGAACACTACTGATTCTTGTACTGAACACTTTAGCAACAAAAACTACACACCATAAATATTAGCTCATCCACAGCAAACATTCTCTCTTGGAAAAGTTCTAGATACAGTGAAGATCAGTACCTGGTTCCTCCAAACAGGATGATACGATCTCCCACCATGCAGCAGCACTGCCTCCTCCGTGGACACGGACCCTTTCCCTTCGGTTCCACCTTCTTCCAGGAGAACGCCTCTACACGACAACACAGAGCACCTCTCAGTACCTCACCACACAAACCACACGCATCCGCATTAGAGGATCTCTACTACCTCTACATACTCACAACTACCTCTACATACTCACAACTACCTCTACATACTCACAACTACCTCTTTAACCAACACACAACTACCTCTACAATACACACAACTACCTTAACATACTCTCAACTACCTCTACATACTTCCACAACTACCTCTACAGTACTCACACTACCTTTACATACCAAAACTACCTCTAGCATACTCACAAACTACCTCGCTACTCACAACTACCTCTGCATACTCACAACTACCTCTGCATACTCACAACTACCTCTACATACTCACAACTACCTCTACATACTCACAACTACCTCTACATACTCACAACTACCTCTACATACTCACAACTACCTCTACATACTCACAACTACCCTTACATACTCACAACTTACCACTACATACTCACAGTCAACCTCTACATACTCACCACTACCTCTACCATACTCACAACAACCTCTACATCCGTCACAACAACCTCAACATACTCATCAACAACCTCTACATACTCCACACCTACCTCTACATACGCACAACTACCTCTACATAACTCACAACTACCTCTACAAACTCAACTACCTCTTCATACTCACAACCAACCTCTACATACTCACACCGAACCTCTACCTACTCACAACTACCTCTACATACTCACAAATACCGTTTTATCATACTCCACAACAACTCTACATACTCACACTACCTCTACATACCACAATACCATCTACATACTCACAACTACCTCTACATACTCACAACTACCTTTACATACTCACAACTTACCTCTACATACTCAAACAACGCTCTACATACTCACAACAACCTCTACATACTCACAACTACCTCTACATACTCACAACTACCTCTACATACTCACAACTACCTCTACAACTCACAACAACCGTCTACTACTCACAACAACCTTCAACATACACACAACAACCTCTACCTACTTCACCACTACCTCCTACATACTCACAACTACCTCCACAAACTCACAACTACCTCTACATACTCACTAACCAACCCTACATACTCACCACTACCTCTACATACTCACAACTACCTCTACATACACACCACCTACCTCTACATACTCACAACTACCCTACATACTCACAACAACCTCTACATACGCGCACAAACTGACTCTCTACATACTCCACAACTACCTCTACATACTCAACAACCTCTACAAACTCACAACTACCTATACATACTCCCAACTACCTCTACATTCTCACAAACCTCCTCTACATACTCACACAACCTCTTCAACATACTCAAACTACCTCTACAGAACTAACAACTACCTCTACATACTCCTCAACTACCTCTACATACTCACAACTACCTCACTAAACCTACCTCAACATACCGACTACCTCTTATCATACACACAACGAAACCTCTACATACTCACAATTACCTCGACAACTACCTCTACATACTCACAACTACCTCTACATACACACAACAACCTCTACATACTCACAACTACCTCTACATACTCACAACTACCTCTACATACTCCCAACTACCTCTACATACTCACAACTACCTCTACATACTCACAACTACCTCTACATACTCACAGCTACTCTACATACACCAACAACTACATTACTACTCACAACTACATCTACATACCACAACTACCTCTAAATACTCACAACTAACACTACAACGACCTTCTACATACTCAACAACTACCTCTACATACTCACTAACTACCTCTACATACTCACAACTACCTCTACAACTACCTCTACATACTCACAACTACCTCTACATACTCACAACTACCTCTACATACTCACAACTACCTTTACATACTCACAACTACCTCTACATACTCACAACTACCTCTACATACTCACAACTACCTCTACATACTCACAACTACCTCTACATACTCACAACAACTACCCTCCTACATAACTCACAACATACCTCTGCATACTCACAACTACCTCTGCATCACTCACAACAACCTCTTAACATACTCACAACTACTCTACAATACTCCACAACTACCTCTACATACTCACAACTACTCTACATACTCACAACAACTACCTCTACAAACTCACAACTACCCTTACAAACTCTCAACAACTCCTCCTACCGCACAACAACCTTCTACATACTCACAACTAACCTCTACATACTCACAACAACCTCTACTTACTCCGACATAACAACACGACATACTCACAACACCTCATACAAAATACTCACATCTACCTCTAACATACTCCACAACTACCTCTACATACTCAGCAACTAACCTACATACTCACAACCAACCTCTTACATCTCACAACAACCTCTAACATACTCACAACTACCTCTACATACTCACAACAACTTTACATACACACAACAACCTCTAACATACTCACAACTACCTCTACATACTCACAACTACCCGACTCCCACTACTCACGAGACTAACCTTTACATACTCACAACGACCTCTACAACTCACAACAACCCTCAACATACTCACAACAACCTCTACATACTCACAACTACCTCTACATACTCACAACTACCTCTACATACTCACAACTACCTCTACATACTCACAACAACCTCTACATACTCACAACTACCTCTACAACTCACAACTACCCTACCTACTCACCACTACCTCTAACATACTCACAACTACCTCTCCATACTCACAACTACCTCTACATACTCACAACCACCTCTACATACTCACAACTACCTCTACATACTCACAACTACCTCTACATACTCACAACTACCTCTACATACTCACAAACCATCTCTACATACTCACAACTACCTTTACATACTCGCCACAAACTACATCTACATACTCACCAACTACCTCAACAATACTCACAATCTACCTCTACATACTCACTACCGCACAACTACCTCTACATACAGCAACCTCTACATACTCACAACTACCTCTACATACTCACAACTACCTCTACATACTCAACAACCTCTACATACTCACAACTACCTCTACATACTCACAACAACCTCTACATACTCACAACTACCTCTACATACTCACAACAACCTCTACATACTCACAACAACCTCTACATACTCACAACTACACTACCTCACATACTCACAACTACCTCTACATACTCACAACTACCTCTACATACTCACAACTAACCGTCTACGATACTTCACAACTACCTCTATACAACTACCTCAACATACTCACAACTACCTCTACATACTCACAACTATACCTCACATACTCACAACAACCAATACCTACACACAACTACCTCGTACAAACACAGCACTTCCTCTAACATACTCAACAACTCACCTCTACATACTCACAACTCACAACAAACCTCTAGCAAACTCACAACTACCTCTACATACTCACAACTACCTCTACAACTACCTCTACATACTCACAACTACCTCTACATACCTCACAACTACCCTACATACTCACGAACCTACCGTACATACTCACAGACAACTCTACATACTCACAACAACCTCTACATACTCACAACTACCTCTACATACTCACAACTACCTCTACATACTCACAACTACCCTTACATACTCACAACTACCTCTACATACAACTACCTCTACATACAACTACCTCTACATACTCACAACTACCTCTACATACTCACAACTACCTCTACATACTCACAACTACCTCTACATACAACTACCTCTACATACTCACAACAACCTCTACAACTACCTCTACATACTCACAACTACCTCTACATACTCACAACTACCTCTACATACTCACAACTACCTTTACAACTACCTCTACATACTCACAACTACCTCTACTACTCACAAACAACCTCTACATACACACAACAACCTCTACATACTCACAAATACCACTACATACCACACTACCTTACATACTCACAACTACCTCTACATACTCACAACTACCTCTACATACTCACAACTACCTCTACATACTCACAACTACCTCTACATACTCACAACTACCTTTACATACTCACAACTACCTCTACATACTCACAACAACCTCTACATACTCACAACTACCTCTAAAACTACCTCTACATACTCACAACTACCTCTACATACAACAACCTCTACATACTCACAACTACCTCTACATACTCAACAACCTCTACATACTCACAACTACCTCTACATACTCAACAACCTCTACATACTCACAACTACCTCTAGATACGCACCACAACCACTACATAGCTCACAACTCCCTCTACATACACACACTACCTCTAAATCTACCTCTACATACAACTACCTCTACATACTCACAACAACCTCTACATACTCACAATTACCTCGACAACTACCTCTACATACTCACAACTACCTCTACTACACACAACAACCTCTACATACTCACAACTACCTCTACATACTCACAACTACCTCTACATACTCCCAACTACCTCTACATACTCACAACTACCTCTACATACTCACAACTACCTCTACATACTCACAACTACATTTACATACTCACAACTACCTCTACATACTCACAACAACCTCTACATACTCGCAACTACCTCTACATACTCACAACTACCTCTACATACTCGCAACTACCTCTACATACTCGCAACAACCTCTACATACTCGCAACTACCTCTACATATTCGCAACAGCAACCTCCAACATTACTCACAACTACCCTTACATACTCACAACACCTCTACCTACTCACCACTACTCATACATAATCACAACTACCTCACATACTCACAACTACCTCTACATACTCACAACTACCTCTACAACTACCTCTACATACTCACAACTACATCTACATACTCACAACTACCTCTACATACTCACAACTACCTCTACACACTCACAACTACATTTACATACTCACAACAACCTCTACATACTCACAACAACCTCTACATACTCAGAACTACCTCTACATACTCACAACTACCTCTACATACTCACAACTACCTTTACATACTCACAACAACCCGTACCATACACACCAACTAACACACTAAACGCACACTCTTACCAATACACACAACTACCTCTACATACTCACAACTACCTCTACATACACCCAACTACCATCAACAACTACCTCTACATACCTCACAAACTAACCTTTTACATACTCACAACTGCCTCTACATACTCAACTACCTTTACATACTCACAACAACCTTTACATACTTACAACAACCTCTACGTACTCACAACTACCTCTACGTACTCACAACTACCTTTACATACTCACAACAACCTTTACATACTCACAAACAAACCTCTACATAATCACAACTACCTCTAACAATACTCACAACTAACCTCTACATACTCACAACCTACCATTTACATACACACTACCTCTACATACTCACAACAACCTCTACATACTCACAACAACCTCTACATACTCACAACTACCTCTACATACTCACAACTACCTCTACATACTCACAACCACCTCTACATACTCACAACTACCTCTACATACTCACAACTACCTTCAACAATCTACTCTACATACTCACAACTACCTCAACATACTCACAACTACCGTCTACATACTCACAACAACCTCTACATAATCACGAACTACCTCATACATACACACACACTACCTCTAACATACTCACACTACCGTCTACATAACTCACCACACCACTCTACATACTACAAACTAACACAACATACTCACAACTACCTCTACAACACCTCTACATACTCACAACCAACCTCCTAACATACCACAACTACCTCATTACATATTACTCACACAACTACCTTTAACATACTCACAACAACCTCCCTAACATAACTCGACAAACAACCTCTACATACCACAAGCAACCTAACTCTACATACTCACAACCTACCTCTGACATACGTCACAACACCCTTACTATACACACACTACCCTACATATCAACTACCTGCACATACAACTACCACTACAACTCACAACTACCGCTCTACATACTCCAACTACTCAACATACTCAACTACTACTCTACATACAACTACTCTACATACACACAATAACCACCTCTACAACTACCTCTACATACTCACAACTACCTCTACATACTCACAACTACCTCTACATACTCACAACTACCTTTACAACTACCTCTACATACTCACAACTACCTCTACATACTCACAACAACCTCTACATACTCACAACAACCTCTACATACTCACAACTACCTCTACATACTCACAACTACCTCTACATACTCACAACTACCTCTACATACTCACAGACAACCCATAAATACCTCACAACACCTCACATACTCACAACTACCTCACATACTCACAACTACCTTACTATATCACCCAACTACCTATCTACAACTCACAACTACTCCACTACACTCCTCACAACTACCTCTAAAACAACCTCTAACATACTCACAAACTACCTCTACATACAACCACCTCTACATACTCCCAACTACCTCTCATACTCAACAACCTCTACATACTCACTAACTGACACTCTACATACTCAACAACCTCTACATACTCACAACTACCTCTACATACTCACAACAACCTCTACATACTCACAACTACCTCTACATACACACAACTACCTCTAAACCTACCTCTACATACAACTACCTCTACATACTCACAACAACCTCTACATACTCACAATTACCTCGACAACTACCTCTACATACTCACAACTACCTCTACATACACACAACAACCTCTACATACTCACAACTACCTCTACATACTCACAACTACCTCTACATACTCCCAACTACCTCTACATACTCACAACTACCTCTACATACTCACAACTACCTCTACATACTCACAACTACATTTACATACTCACAACTACCTCTACATACTCGCAACTACCTCTACATACTCACAACTACCTCTACATACTCGCAACTACCTCTACATACTCGCAACAACCTCTACATACTCGCAACTACCTCTACATATTCGCAACAACCTCTACATACTCACAACTACCCTTACATACTCACAACTACCTCTACATACTCACAACTACCTCTACATACTCACAACTACCTCTACATACTCACAACTACCTCTACATACTCACAACTACCTCTACAACTACCTCTACATACTCACAACTACATCTACATACTCACAACTACCTCTACATACTCACAACTACCTCTACATACTCACAACTTACAATGTACATACCACAACACCTCTACATACTCACAACAACCTCTACATACTCAGAACTACTCAACAATACTCACAACTACCTCTACAACTCACAACAACCATAACAAACTCCACAACAACCACTACATACTCACAACTACCTCTACATACTCACAACTACCTCTACATACTCACAACTACCTCTACATACTCACAACTACCTCTACAACTACCTCTACATACTCACAACTACCTTTACATACTCACAACTGCCTCTACATACTCAACTACCTTTACATACTCACAACAACCTTTACATACTCACAACAACCTCTACGTACTCACAACTACCTCTACGTACTCACAACTACCTTTACATACTCACAACAACCTTTACATACTCACAACAACCTCTACATATTCACAACTACCTCTACATACTCACAACTACCTCTACATACTCACAACTACCTTTACATACTCACAACTACCTCTACATACTCACAACTACCTCTACATACTCGCAACAACCTCTACATACTCGCAACTACATTTACATACTCGCAACTACCTCTACATACTCGCAACTACCTCTACATACTCGCAACTACCTCTACATACTCGCAACTACCTTTACATACTCACAACAACCTCTACATACTCACAACTACCTTTACATACTCACAACAACCTCTACATACTCACAACAACCTCTACATACTCACAACTACCTCTACATACTCACAACTACCTCTACATACTCACAACTACCTCTACATACTCACAACTACCTCTACATACTCACAACTACCTCTACATACTCACAACTACCTCTACATACTCACAACTACCTCTACATCTCATCACATACTCCACAACAACCTCACATTACCCACAACAACCTCCACATACTCACAACGTACCTCTACATACACCCAACCTACCTCTACATACTCACAACTACCTCTGCATACTCACAACTACCTCTACATACTCACAACTACCTCTACATACTCACAACTACATCTACATACTCACAACTACATCTACATACTCACAACTACCTTTACATACTCACAACAACCTCTACATACTCACAACAACCTCTACATACTCACAACTACCTCTACATACTCACAACTACCTCTACATACTCACAACTACCTCTACATACTCGCAGCTACCTCTACATACTCACAACTACCTCTACATACTCACAACTACCTCTACATACTCACAACTACCTCTACATACTCACAACTACCTCTACAACTACATCTACATACTCACGACAACCTCTACATACCCACAACTACCTCCTACAACTCACAACACCTTCTACATCCTCACAACTACCTCTACATACTCACACCTAACCTCTACATACTCACACAACCTACTGCATACACACAACTACCTCTACAAACTCACAACTACCTCAAACGATACTCACAACTACCTCTTACATACTCACAACACACATCTACAATACTCACAACAACCTCTACATACCACAACTACTCTAATCATACCACAACCCTACCACTGACTTACTCACAAAACTACATCTACATACTCACAACTACCTCTACATACTCACAACTACCTCTACGTACTCACAACTACCTCTACATACACACAACTACCTCTAAACCTACCTCTACATACAAGAGTATGTAAAGGCAGTAGAGAGTCTGTAAAGGCAGTAGAGAGTATGTAAAGGCAGTAGAGAGTCTGTAAAGGCAGTAGAGAGTATGAAAAGGCAGTAGAGAGTATGATTAGGCAGAAGATACATAAAAGGCAGTAGAGAGTAAATAAAGACAGTAAGAGTAATGTAAAGGCATTAGAGACGTATATAAAGGCAGTAGAGAGTATGTAAAGGTAGTGGAGAGTATGTAAAGGCAGTAGAGAGTATGTAAAGGCAGTAGAGAGTATGTAAAGACAGTAGAGAGTATGTAAAGGCAGTAGAGAGTATGAAAAGGCAGTAGAGAGTATGTAAAGGCAGTAGAGACTATATAAAGGCAGTAGAGAGTATGTAAAGGCAGTAGAGAGTATGTAAAGGCAGTAGAGAGTATGTAAATGCAGTAGAGACTAGATAAAGGCAGTAGAGAGTATGGTAAAGGCATAGAGAGTATGTAAAGGCATAGAGAGTATGTAAAGACAGTAGAGAGTAATGTAAAGGCAGTAGAGAGTAATGAAAAGTCATAGAGAGTTAATTGTAAAGGCAGTAGAGACTTATAAAGGCAGTAGAAGTATGTAAAGGCAGTAGAGAGTCTGTAAAGGCAGTAGAGAGTATGTAAAGGCAGTAGAGAGTATGTAAAGGCAATAGAGAGTATGTAAAGGCAGCAGAGAGTATGTAAAGGTAGTAGAGACTATATAAAGGCAGTAGAGAGTATGTAAAGGCAGTAGAGAGTCTGTAAAGGCAGTAGAGAGTATGTAAAGGCAGTAGAGAGTATGTAAAGGCAATAGAGAGTATGTAAAGGCAATAGAGAGTATGTAAAGGCAGCAGAGAGTATGTAAAGGCAGTAGAGACTATATAAAGGCAGTAGAGAGTATGTAAAGGCAGTAGAGAGTATGTAAAGGCAGTAGAGAGTATGTAAAGACAGTAGAGAGTATGTAAAGACAGTAGAGAGTATGTAAATGCAGTAGAGACTATATAAAGACAGTAGAGAGTATGTAAAGACGGTAGAGAGTATGTAAATGCAGTAGAGACTATATAAAGACAGTAGAGAGTATGTAAAGGCAGTAGAGAGTCTGTAAAGGCAGTAGAGAGTATGTAAAGGCAGTAGAGAGTATGTAAAGGCAATAGAGAGTATGTAAAGGCAGCAGAGAGTATGTAAAGACAGTAGAGAGTATGTAAAGGCAGTAGAGAGTCTGTAAAGACAGTAGAGAGTATGTAAAGGCAGTAGAGAGTATGTAAAGGCAGTAGAGAGTATGTAAAGGCAATAGAGAGTATGTAAAGACAGTAGAGAGATGCACAAGGCAGTAGAGTAGTCTGAAAAGGCAGTAGAGATTCCTGTAAGGCAGTAGAGAGTATGTAAAGGCAGTAGAGAGTCTGTAAAGGCAGTAGAGAGTCTGTAAAGGCATTAGAGAGTCTGTAAAGGCAGTAGAGAGTCTGTAAAGGCAGTAGAGAGTATGAAAAGGCAGTAGAGAGTATGTAAAGGCAGTAGAGACTATATAAAGGCAGTAGAGAGTATGTAAAGGCAGTAGAGACTATATAAAGGCAGTAGAGAGTATGTAAAGGCAGTGGAGAGTATGTAAAGGCAGTAGAGAGTATGTAAAGGCAGTAGAGAGTATGTAAAGACAGTAGAGAGTATGTAAAGGCAGTAGAGAGTATGAAAAGGCAGTAGAGAGTATGTAAAGGCAGTAGAGACTATAAAACATAGAGAGTATGTAAAGGCAGTTAGAGTAATTAAACGGCAGTAGCAGAGTATGTAAAAGGCGTAGAGAGGTATGTATATGCAGTAGAGACAATATCAAGGCAGTAGAGAGATGTAAAGGCAGAAGAGAGTAAGTACAGGCAATAGAGAGTATGTAAAGGCAGCAGAGAGTATGTAAAGACAGTAGAGAGTATGTAAAGGCAGTAGAGAGTCTGTAAAGACAGTAGAGAGTATGTAAAGGCAGTAGAGAGTCTGTAAAGGCAGTAGAGAGTATGTAAAGGCAATACAGAGTATGTAAAGGCAGTAGAGAGTATGTAAAGGCAGCAGAGAGTATGTAAAGGCAGTAGAGAGTATGTAAAGGCAGTAGAGAGTATGTAAAAAGGCAGTAGAGAGTATGTAAAGGCAGTAGAGAGTATGTAAAGGCAGTAGAGAGTCTGTAAAGGCAGTAGAGAGTCTGTAAAGGCAGTAGAGAGTATGTAAAGGCAATAGAGAGTATGTAAAGGCAATAGAGAGTATGTAAAGGCAGTAGAGAGTATGTAAAGGCAGTAAAGAGTATGGAAAGGCAATAGAGAGTATGTAAATGCAGTAGAGACTATGTAAAGGCAGTAGAGAGTATGTAAAGGCAGTAGAGAGTATGTAAATGCAGTAGAGACTATATAAAGACAGTAGAGAGTATGTAAAGGCAGTAGAGAGTATGTAAAGGCAGTAGAGAGTATGTAAAGGCAGTAGAGACTATATAAAGACAGTAGAGACTATATAAAGGCAGTAGAGAGTATGTAAAGGCAGTGGAGAGTATGTAAAGGCAGTAGAGAGTATGTAAATGCAGTAAAGAGTCTGTAAAGGCAGTAGAGAGTCTGTAAAGGCAGTAGAGAGTATGTAAAGGCAGTAGAGAGTCTGTAAAGGCAGTAGAGAGTCTGTAAAGGAAGTAGAGAGTATGTAAAGGCAGTAGAGTGACTGTAAAAGGCAGTATGAAGTATTAAAGGCAGTAAGAGTAAGTTATAGGCATAAGAGTAATGTTAAATGCATTAGAAAGACTGAAAAGCAGTAAAGAGTATGTAAAGGCAGTAGAGAGTATGTAAAGGCAGTAGAGAGTCTGTAAAGGCAGTAGAGAGTATGTAAAGACAGTAGAGAGTCTGTAAAGACAGTAGAGAGTATGTAAAGTTAGTAGAGACTATATAAAGACAGTAGAGAGTATGTACAGGTAGTAGAGACTATATAAAGACAGTAGAGAGTATGTAAAGGCAGTAGAGATTATATAAAGACAGTAGAGAGTATGTACAGGGAGTAGAGAGTATGTAAAGACAGTAGAGACTATATAAAGACAGGAGAGATTATATAAAGACAGTAGAGAGTATGTACAGGCAGTAGAGAGTATGTAAATGCAGTAGAGAGTCTGTAAAGGTAGTAGAGACTATATAAAGACAGTAGAGAGTCTGTAAATGCAGTAGAGAGTCTGTAAAGACAGTAGAGAGTATGTAAAGGTAGTAGAGACTATATAAAGACAGTAGAGAGTATGTACAGGCAGTAGAGAGTATGTAAAGGCAGTAGAGATTATATAAAGACAGTAGAGAGTATGTAAATGCAGTAGAGAGTCTGTAAAGGTAGTAGAGACTATATAAAGACAGTAGAGAGTCTAATGCAGTAGAGAGTAGGTAAATGCAGTAGGAGGACTATATAAAGACAGTAAAGTGTTAGTAAAGGCAGTAGAAGACTATAAAAAGACAGGAGTATTATAAAAGACAGTATGAGAGTATGTAAAATGCAGTAGAGAGTCTGTAAAGGTAGTAGAGACTATATAAAGACAGTAGAGAGTCTGTAAATGCAGTAGAGAGTATGTAAATGCAGTAGAGAGTCTGTAAAGGTAGTAGAGAGTCTGTAAAGGCAGTAGAGAGTCTGTAAAGGCAGTAGAGAGTCTGTAAAGGCAGTAGAGAGTATGTAAATGCAGTAGAGTCTGTAAATGCAGTAGAGACTATATAAAGACAGTAGAGAGTATGTAAAGGCAATAGAGACTATATAAAGACAGTAGAGAGTATGTAAAGACAGTAGAGAGTATGTAAAGGCAGTAGAGAGTATGTAAAGGCAGTAGAGACTATACAAAGACAGTAGAGAGTCTGTAAATGCAGTAGAGAGTATGTAAAGACAGTAGAGAGTATGTAAAGGCAGTAGAGAGTATGTAAAGGCAATAGAGAGTATGTAAAGACAGTAGAGAGTATGTAAATGCAGTAGAGAGTCTGTAAAGGCAGTAGAGAGTATGTAAAGACAGTAGAGAGTATGTAAAGGCAGTAGAGAGTATGTAAAGGCAATAGAGAGTATGTAAAGGCAATAGAGACTATATAAAGACAGTAGAGAGTATGTAAAGGCAATAGAGAGTATGTAAAGGCAGTAGAGAGTATGTAAAGGCAGTAGAGAGTCTGTAAAGGCAGTAGAGAGTATGTAAAGGCAGTAGAGAGTATGTAAAGGCAATAGAGAGTGATGTCAAGGCAATAGAGAGTAATGTGAAAGGCAGTAGGATAGTATGTTAAAGGCAGTAGAGAGTATGCAAAGGCAGTAGAGAGTATGTAAAGGCACCTAGAAGACAATATAAAGACAGTAGAGCAGTATGTAAAAGGCTGTAGAGAGTATGTTAAAGGCAGTAGAGACTAATAGAAAGACAGTAGAGAGTCCTGTTAAAGGCAAGTAAGAAGTATGTAAAGGCAGTAGAGAGTCTGTAAAGGCAGTAGGGAGTATGTAAAGGCGGTAGAGACTATATTAAGCCGAGTAAGAGTATAAAAGGCAATAGAGATATGTAAAGGCAGTAGAGAGTATGTAAAGACAGTAGAGAATATGTAAAGGCAGTGGAGAGTATGTACAGGCAGTAGAGAGTATGTAAAGGCAGTAGAGAGTATGTAAAGGCAATAGAGAGTATGTAAAGGCAGTAGAGAGTATGTAAAGGCAGTAGAGAGTATGTAAAGACAGTAGAGAGTATGTAAAGGTAGTAGAGACTATGTAAAGGTAGTAGAGACTATATAAAGACAGTAGAGAGTATGTACAGGCAGTAGAGATTATGTAAAGGCAGTAGAGAGTATGTAAATGCTGTAGAGAGTATGTAAAGGCAGCAGAGACTATATAAAGACAGTAGAGAGTATGTAAAGGCAGTAGAGAGTATGTAAAGGCAGTAGAGAGTCTGTAAATGCAGTAGAGAGTCTGTAAAGGTAGTAGAGACTATATAAAGACAGTAAGAGAGTAAAAGTGCAAGTAGAGAGTCTGTAAAAGCAGTAGAGAGTCTTTAATGTATAGAGACCTATATAAAAAGTAAGAGTCATGTAAAGACAGAGAGAGTCTGTAAAGGTAGGTAAGGACCCCCTATATAAAGACAGTATAGAGTATGTAAAGGCAGTAGAGATATATAAAGACATTTAGAGTAAGTAAAGGCAGAGAAGAGTATGTAAAGGCAATTGAGAGTTATGTAAAGGCATAGATGAGTAAGTAAAGACATAGAGAATATTAAAGGCAATGAGAGTATGTACAGCAGTAGAGGAGTATGTAGAGAGCAGTAGAAGTATGTAAAGGCAATAGAGAGTATATAAAGACAGTAGAGAGTATGTAAAGGCAGTAGAGAGTATGTAAAGGCAGAAGAGATTTGTAAAGACAGTAGAGAGTATGTAAAGGTAGTAGAGACTATGTAAAGGTAGTAGAGACTATATAAAGACAGTAGAATAGTATCAGGCCGTAATAGATTATGTAAAGGCAGTAGAGAGTAGAAACTGCTGTAGTTGAGTAATGATACAGGTAGCAGAGAACTTATATAAAGACAGTAGAGAGTATGTAAAGGCAGTAGAAGTATGGTAAAGGGCAGTAAGAGTCTGTAAATGCAGTAGAGAGTCTGTAAAGGCAGTAGAGAGTATGTAAAGGCAGTAGAGAGTATGTAAAGGCAGTAGAGAGTCTGTAAATGCAGTAGAGAGTCTGTAAAGGTAGTAGAGACTATATAAAGACAGTAGAGAGTATGTAAAGGCAGTAGAGAGTCTGTAAATGCAGTAGAGAGTCTGTAAAGGTAGTAGAGACTATATAAAGACAGTAGAGAGTCTGTAAAGGCAGTAGAATCCCTGGTAAAGGTAGTAGAGAGTCAGTACAAGGTAGTAGAGACTAATAAAGAAGTAGAGAGTAAGTAAAGGCATTAGAGAGTCATCTGTTAAAGGTAGTAGAGACTAAATAAGCAGTAGAGAGTATGTAAAACAGCCCGTAGAGAGATCTGAAATGCAGTAAGGAGTCGAAAGGTAGTAGTAGCCCCTATGATAAAGACAGTAGAGAGTATGTAAAGGCAGTAGAGAGTCTGTAAAGGTAGTAGAGACTATATAAAGACAGTAGAGAGTATGTAAAGACAGTAGAGAGTATGAAAAGGCAGTAGAGAGTCTGTAAATGCAGTAGAGAGTCTGTAAAGGTAGTAGAGACTATATAAAGACAGTAGAGAGTATGTAAAGACAGTAGAGAGTATGTAAAAGCAGTAGAGAGTATGTAAAGGCAGTAGAGAGTTTGTAAAGGCAATAGAGAGTATGTAAATGCAGTAGAGAGTCTGTAAAGGTAGTAGAGACTATATAAAGACAGTAGAGAGTATGTAAAGATAGTAGAGAGTATGTAAAGGCAATAGAGAGTATGTAAATGCAGTAGAGAGTCTGTAAATGCAGTAGAGAGTCTGTAAATGCAGTAGAGACTATATAAAGACAGTAGAGAGTATGTAAAGGCAGTAGAGAGTATGTAAAGCAGTAGAGAGTCTGTAAAGGCAGTAGAGAGTATGTAAAGGCAGTAGAGAGTATGTAAAGGCAGTAGAGACTATATAAAGACAGTAGAGAGTCTGTAAAGGCAGTAGAGAGTATGTAAAGGCAGTAGAGAGTCTGTAAAGGCAGTAGGGAGTATGTAAAGGCGGTAGAGACTTTATAAAGACAGTAGAGAGTATGTAAAGGCAATAGAGAGTATGTAAAGGCAGTAGAGAGTATGTAAAGACAGTAGAGAATATGTAAAGGCAGTGGAGAGTATGTACAGGCAGTAGAGAGTATGTAAAGGCAGTAGAGAGTATGTAAAGGCAATAGAGAGTATATAAAGACAGTAGAGAGTATGTAAAGGCAGTAGAGAGTATGTAAAGGCAGTAGAGAGTATGTAAAGACAGTAGAGAGTATGTAAAGGTAGTAGAGACTATGTAAAGGTAGTAGAGACTATATAAAGACAGTAGAGAGTATGTAAAGGCAGTAGAGATTATGTAAAGGCAGTAGAGAGTATGTAAATGCTGTAGAGAGTATGTAAAGGCAGTAGAGAGTCTGTAAATGCTGTAGAGAGTATGTAAATGCTGTAGAGAGTATGTAAAGGCAGTAGAGAGTATGTAAAGGCAGTAGAGAGTATGTAAAGACAGTAGAGAGTATGTAAAGGTAGCAGAGACTATATAAAGACAGTAGAGAGTATGTAAAGGCAGTAGAGAGTATGTAAAGGCAGTAGAGAGTCTGTAAATGCAGTAGAGAGTCTGTAAAGGTAGTAGAGACTATATAAAGACAGTAGAGAGTATGTAAAGGCAGTAGAGAGTCTGTAAAGGTAGTAGAGACTATATAAAGACAGTAGAGAGTATGTAAAGCAGTAGAGAGTCTGTAAAGGCAGTAGAGAGTCTGTAAAGGCAGTAGAGACTATATAAAGACAGTAGAGAGTATGTAAAGGCAGTAGAGAGTATGTAAAGGCAGTAGAGAGTCTGTAAAGGCAGTAGAGAGTATGTAAAGGCAGTAGAGAGTCTGTAAAGGCAGTAGAGAGTCTGTAAAGGCAGTAGAGAGTCTGTAAAGGCAGTAGAGAGTCTGTAAATATAGTCTCTACTGCAGTTAATGTATTATACAGCGTTTATGTACTCTATACTATATTAATGTACTCTTTACTACGTTTATGTACTCTTTACTATGTTAATGTACTCTTTACTATGTTTATGTACTCTACAGCGTTTATGTACTCTTTATTACGTTTATGTACTCTACAGCGTTTACGTACTCTATACTATATTAATGTACTCTTTACTATATTAATGTACTCTTTACTATATTAATGTACTCTTTACTATATTAATGTACTCTTTACTATGTTAATGTACTGTACACTATGTTTATGTACTCTTTACTACGTTTATGTACTCTTTACTATGTTAATGTACTCTTTACTATGTTAATGTACTCTTTACTATGTTTATGTACTCTACAGCGTTTACGTACTCTACAGCGTTTACGTACTCTATACTATATTAATGTACTCTTTACTATGTTAATGTACTCTTTACTATGTTAATGTACTCTTTACTATGTTTATGTACTCTACAGCGTTTACGTACTCTACAGCGTTTACGTACTCTATACTATATTAATGTACTCTTTACTATGTTAATGTACTCTTTACTATGTTAATGTACTCTTTACTATATTAATGTACTCTTTACTATGTTTATGTACATTACAGCATTTATATACTCTTTACTACGTTTATGTACTCTTTACTATGTTAATGTACTCTTTACTATATTAATGTACTCTTTACTATGTTTATGTACATTACAGCATTTATATACTCTTTACTAACGTTATATTACTCTTTACTATGTTATAAGTACTCTTTACTATATTAATGTACTCTTTAACTAATGTTTAATGAATCACTTTACTATGTTTATGTACATTACAGCATTTATATACTCTTTACTACGTTTATGTACTCTTTACTATATTAATGTACTCTACAGCGTTCATGTACTCTTTACTATGTTAATGTACTCTACAGCGTTCATGTACTCTTTACTATGTTAATGTACTCTTTACTACGTTTATGTACTCTTTACTACGTTTATGTACTCTTTACTACGTTTATGTACTTTGTACTATAATTTGAGCACAATTACAAACTGTTTATACACATTTATATTAAATAGTGAAAAGCCACTCACCTGGATTAAACTTCCACAGGTCATTAAAGTGGCGGTCCAGACGAGCGTTATAACCTCCGAATATATAGAGTTCTCCGTTATACGCAACTGAGAGACAAACAGGAAGTTAAATAAACCAGTTAATCACATTCTTATTAGAGTGATTTTTAAAACAGAATTTTTACTGTGTGTATGAATGTATTTGTGTCTGTGTGTATGTGAATATATTTGGGTGTATGTGTGTGTGTATGTATATATATGTGTGTGTGTGTGTGTGTGTATGTATATATATATGTATATATATATATATATATATATATATATATCTATATATATATATATATATATATATATATGTGTGTGTGTATATGTATATATGTGTGTGTGTGTATGCATATATTTGTGTGTATGTATATATTTGTGGTTATGTGTGTATATATATATTTGGGTGTATGTGTGTGTGTATGAGTGTGTGTATATGTATATGTGTGTATGAGTGTGGAGTGTGGTGTGTAATATAATATATATAATATTTAATATATATAATATATATATTATACTATAATATATATAAGTTTGTGTGTGTCCTGTATGTATATGTGTGTCTGTGTATGTATATATAGGTGTGTGTGGTTGTATTAAGTATGTTATGGTGGTGTGTGTGTGTGTTGTGTGCATGTATATGTGTTTTATGTGTATTGTAATTTATATATATATAATAGAATTATTTGGTGGTGTGTGGTGTGTGTGTGTATGTAAGTAAGAGAAAGACTGACAGGCGGAGTGGCTGCGTCTCCCCTCGGGCAGGAGTGGCGTTGAGGGTGTGTTCAGCCAGCTGTTTGTTTCTGTGTCAAACACTTTGATCTTGTTGCAGTAGATCTCATTATTGGAGTGAAACGGGCCGAACCGATCCGCCCGTCCACCAAACACAAACATCTTCGTGCCGATGACGGTAGCAGAGTGGAAATCTCTCCAACGCGCCGGAGTGCCCTGCAGCACAACAGTCCAAACCACACACAGTTAATACCCCACCCACACACACACACACACTTAATACTACCTACCTACACACACAGTTAATACCACACACACACACACATAATACTACCTACCTACACACACAGTTAATACTACACACACACACACACACACACATAATACTACCTACCTACACACACAGTTAATACTACACACACACACACACACACTTAATACTACCCTACCCTACACACAACACAAGTTAATACCACACACACACACACACACACACACACACACACACACACACACACACACACACACACATAATACTACCTACCTACACACACAGTTAATACTACACACACACACACACACACACACAACACTTAATACACCTACCTACACACAGTTAATAACTACACCACACACACACACTTAATACTACCTACCTACACACAAGTTAATACTACACGACACACAAACACACACACACTTAATTCTACCTACCTACACACAAGTTCATACCACACACACATAAAACTACCTACCTACACAGACAGCACAGTTAATATCCCACACACCACACACACACACACACACACACACTCCACATATAATACTACCTACCTACACACACCGTTAATACTACACACACACACACTGAATACTACCTACCTACACACACAGTTTAATAGTACACAAACACACAAACACACACTTAATACAACATACCTACACACACAGTTATACCACACACACACACACACACACACACACACATAATACTAACCTACCACTACAGCAGCACAAGTTAATACCACACACACACACACATCACACACACACACATAATAACTACCTACCCTACACACACAGTTAATTACCACTCACACACACAACACACACACACATAATACTTACCTACCTACACACACAGTTAATACTACACACACACTACACACATCACACACTTAATACTAACCTACCTACACACATCGAGTTAATACCACACACACACACACACACACATAATTACTACCTACACTAGCCACACAGTTAATACCACACACAACACACACACACACACACACACATAATACTACCTACCTACACACACATTAATACCACACACAACACACACACACACTTAATATCTTAACCTACCTACACACCAACAATTAATACCAACACCCACACACACATAATCTACCTACCTACACACACAGTTAATCCCTACACACACACACTTAATACTAACTACCTACACACACAGTTAATACCACACGACACACACACTTAATACTACCATACTACCTACCTACACACTAAGTTAATACTACACACCACACACTTAAATAACTACCTACCTATCCACACAGTTAATACTACATACACACACACAATTATACTACCTACCTAAAAAACACACACAGATAATACTACACGCACACACCAACACACACTTAATACTACCAACTAACAACACACAGTTAATAATACCACACACACACACACTTAATACTACCCTACTACACACACAGTTAATGCTACACACACACACACACTTAATACTACCTACCTACACACAAGCTATACTAACACACACACACACCCTTAATAATACCTACCTACACACAACAGTTTAAAACCACATCACAACCCACACACACATAATACTACCTACCTACACACACAGTTAATACCACACACACCACCCACAACACACCCACACAGAATACTCACCTACCTACACACACAGTTTAAAACCACACACACACTTAATACTACCTACCTACACACACAGTTAATTGCTTACAACACACACACACACACACACACACACAGCACACACTTAATACTACTTACCTACACACAAGAACAGTTTAATACTACACACACCACATACACAAAATACTACCTACCTACACACATTAATACCACACACACACAACACACACTTAATACTACCTACCTCACACAGTAAAATACTACACACACACACACTCACTTAATACACCTACCTACACACACAGTTAATGCTACACACACACACTACCCCGCACTTAATACTACCTACCTACACACACCAGTTTAATACCACACACACAACACTACACAATACTACCTACCTACACACAGTTAATACCACTCACACACCACACACACACTTAAACTACCTACCTACACACAGTAAATATCTAATCCCACACACACGACACACACTTAACACCTACCACACACACAGTTAATACCACACACCACCCACACACTTCTAATACTACCTACCTACACCACAGTTAATACTACACACACACACACACACACACACATAATACTACCTACCTACACACACAGTTAATACTACACACACACACACTTAATACTACCTACCTACACACACAGTTAATACTACACACACACACACACACACACACACACACACTTAATACTACCTACCTACACACACACACACTTAATACTACCTACCTACACACACAGTTAACACTACACACACACACACACACTTAATACTACCTACCTACACACACAGTTAATACTACACAAAACACACACAACTTATACTACCTACCTAACACACACGCAGTTAATACTACAACACACACACACACACACACACACACACACTTAATACTACCTACCTACACACACACACACTTAATACTACCTACCTACACACACAGTTAACACTACACACACACACACACTTAATACTACCTACCTACACACACACAGTTAATACTACACACACACACACACACGACTTAAACTACATACCTACACACACAGTTAATTCTACACACACACACACACACACACAATAATACTACTACATACACACAGCAGTTTAATACACACACACACATACACACACTTAATACTACCTACCTACAACACTGTTAATACTACACATACACACAACACCAGTTAATTACTACACAACACACACTTGGAATACTACCTACCTACACACAGTTAATACTACACCACACACTTACATACGACCTACCTCCAAACACAGTTAATACTACACACACAATCACACACTTACTACTACCTACCTACACACACAAGAATAATCCTACACCCCACACACATTTAATACTACTACCTACACCCACACACAGTTAATACAACACACACACACACACACACTTAATAACCTACCTACCTACACACACAGTTAATACTACGCACACACACACAACCCACTTTAATACTAACCTACCTACACACACATTAATACCACACCACACACACCACTTAATACAACGCATACCTACACCACACACAGTTAATACAACACACACAGACAATTAATACTACTGCCTACACACACACACACACACAAACACTTAATACTACCTACAACACACAGTTAATACACACACACACAACACACACACACACCCCACACACTTAATACTCCCTACCTACACACAGTTAATTTAAACCACAACACAACAACACACACACGACCACACACACTTAATACTACCTACCTACACACAGTTAATACTACACACACACACACAGTTAATACTACACACACACTTAATACTACCTACCTACACACAGTTAATACTATACACACACACACACACTTAATACTACCTACCTACAAACACAGTTAATACTACACACACACACACACACTTAATACTACCTACCTACACACACAGTTAATACTACACACACACACATTTAATACTACCTACCTACACCCACACACAGTTAATACTACACACACACACACACACACACTTAATACTACCTACCTACACACACATTTAATACTACGCACACACACACACACTTAATACTACCTACCTACACACAGTTAATACCACACACACACACACACACACACACACACACTTAATACTACCTACCTACACACACAGTTAATACTACACACACACACACACACACACACACACACACTTAATACTACCTACCTACACACACAGTTAATACTACACACACACACACACTTAATACTACCTACCTACACACACAGTTAATACTACACACACACACACACACACTTAATACTACCTACCTACACACACAGTTAATACCACACACACACACACACACACACACAGACACTGTTAATACTACCTACCTACACACACAGTTAATACCACACACACACATAATACTACCTACCTACACACACAGTTAATACCACACACACACACACTTAATACTGCCTACCTACACACACAGTTAATACTACACACACACACACACACTTAATACTACCTACCTACACACACACAGTTAATACTACACACACAGACACTGTTAATACTACACACACAGTTAATACCACACACACACACACACACACTTAATACTACCTACCTACACACACAGTTAATACTACACACACACACACACTTAATACTACCTACCTACACACACAGTTAATACCACACACACACACACACACACACACACACTTAATACTACCTACCTACACTCACACAGTTAATACTACACACACAGACACTGTTAATACTACCTACACACACACACACACACACACACACAAACACACTTAATACTACCTACCTACACACAGTTAATACCACACACACACACACACACACAGTTAATACTACACACAGAGACTGTTAATACTACCTACCTACACACACACACACACACACACACACACACACACACACACACACACACACACACACAATACTACCTACCTACACAAACAGTTAATACCACACACACACTTTATACTACCTACCTACACACACAGTTAATACTACACACACACAGTTAATACTACCTACCTACACACACATAAATACCACACACACACACAATACTACCTACCTACACACACACACACACACAGTTAATACTACACACACAGACAGTTAATACTACCTACCTACACACACACAGTTAATACTACACACACACACAGTTAATACTACCTACCTACCTACACACACACACAGCTAATACTACCTGCCTACACACACACACACACACAGACACTGTTAATACTATCTACCTACCTACACACACACACACACACACACACAGTTAATGCTACACACACACACACACACTGTTAATACTACCTACCTACACACACACAGTTAATACTACCCCTAACCCTCTAACCTTAACCAGAACTACTACCCCTAACCCTCTAACCTTAACCAGAACTACTACCTCTAACCCTCTAACCTTAACCAGAACTACTACCCCTAACCCTCTAACCTTAACCAGAACTACTACCCCTAACCCTCTAACCTTAACCAGAACTACTACCCCTAACCCTCTAACCTTAACCAGAACTACTACCCCTAACCCACTAACCTTAACCAGAACTACTACCCCTAACCCTCTAACCTTAACCAGAACTACTACCCCTAACCCTCTAACCTTAACCAGAACTACTACCCCTAACCCTCTAACCTTAACCAGAACTACTACCCCTAAACCTCTAACCTTAACCAGAACTACTACCCCTAACCCTCTAACCTTAACCAGAACTACTACCCCTAACCCTCTAACCTTAACCAGGACTACTACCCCTAACCCTCTAACCTTAACCAGAACTACTACCCCTAACCCTCTAACCTTAACCAGAACTACTACCCCTAACCCACTAACCTTAACCAGAACTACTACCCCTAACCCTCTAACCTTAACCAGAACTACTACCCCTAACCCTCTAACCTTAACCAGAACTACTACCCCTAACCCACTAACCTTAACCAGAACTACTACCCCTAACCCACTAACCTTAACCAGAACTACTACCCCTAAACCTCTAACCTTAACCAGAACTACTACCCCTAACCCTCTAACCTTAACCAGAACTACTACCCTAACCCACTAACCTTAACCAGAACTACTACCCCTAACCCTCTAACCTTAACCAGAACTACTACCCCTAACCCTATAACCTTAACCAGAACTACTACCCCTAACCCTCTAACCTTAACCAGAACTACTACCCCTAAACCTCTAACCTTAACCAGAACTACTACCCCTAACCCACTAACCTTAACCAGAACTACTACCTCAACCCTCTAACCTTAACCAGAACTACTACCCCTAACCCACTAACCTTAACCAGAACTACTACCCCTAACCCACTAACCTTAACCAGAACTACTACCTCAACCCTCTAACCTTAACCAGAACTACCTCAACCCTCTAACCTTAACCAGAACTACTACCCCTAACCCTCTAACCTTAACCAGAACTACTACCCCTAACCCACTAACCTTAACCAGAACTACTACCCCTAAACCTCTAACCTTAACCAGAACTACTACCCCTAACCCTCTAACCTTAACCAGAACTACTACCCCTAACCCACTAACCTTAACCAGAACTACTACCCCTAACCCACTAACCTTAACCAGACCTACTACCCCTAACCCTCTAACCTTAACCAGAACTACTACCCTAACCCACTAACCTTAACCAGAACTACTACCCCTAACCCTCTAACCTTAACCAGAACTACTACCCTAACCCACTAACCTTAACCAGAACTACTACCTCAACCCTCTAACCTTAACCAGAACTACTACCTCAACCCTCTAACCTTAACCAGAACTACTACCCCTAACCCACTAACCTTAACCAGAACTACTACCCCTAACCCTCTAACCTTAACCAGAACTACTACCTCAACCCTCTAACCTTAACCAGAACTACTACCCCTAACCCTCTAAACTTAACCAGAACTACTAGTGCTAACTAATAGCGTAGGGGATATTTGTACTGACCTAAAAGATAAATAACAGATTTCTGTTGAAGGAATGGTTTACCTGTTTGTTTGATTTCTGGTTTAGAGAGATGAGGAGCGAGATGGTTTAGAGAGATGAGGAGCGAGATGGTTTGGAGAGATGAGGAGCGAGATGGTTTAGAGAGATGAGGAGCGAGATGGTTTAGAGAGATGAGGAGCGAGACGGTTTAGAGAGATGAGGAGCGAGACGGTTTGGAGAGATGAGGAGCGAGACGGTTTAGAGAGATGAGGAGCGAGACGGTTTGGAGAGATGAGGAGCGAGACGGTTTGGAGAGATGAGGAGCGAGACGGTTTGGAGAGATGAGGAGCGAGACGGTTTAGAGAGATGAGGAGCGAGACGGTTTGGAGAGATGAGGAGCGAGACGGTTTGGAGAGATGAGGAGCGAGACGGTTTAGAGAGATGAGGAGCGAGACGGTTTGGAGAGATGAGGAGCGAGACGGTTTAGAGAGATGAGGAGCGAGACGGTTTGGAGAGATGAGGAGCGAGACGGTTTAGAGAGATGAGGAGCGAGACGGTTTAGAGAGATGAGGAGCGAGATGGTTTAGAGAGATGAGGAGCGAGATGGTTTAGAGAGATGAGGAGCGAGATGGTTTGGAGAGATGAGGAGCGAGACGGTTTGGAGAGATGAGGAGCGAGACGGTTTAGAGAGATGAGGAGCGAGACGGTTTAGAGAGATGAGGAGCGAGACGGTTTAGAGAGATGAGGAGCGAGACGGTTTAGAGAGATGAGGAGCGAGATGGTTTGGAGAGATGAGGAGCGAGATGGTTTAGAGAGATGAGGAGCGAGATGGTTTGGAGAGATGAGGAGCGAGATGGTTTAGAGAGATGAGGAGCGAGATGGTTTGGAGAGATGAGGAGCGAGATGGTTTAGAGAGATGAGGAGCGAGATGGTTTGGAGAGATGAGGAGCGAGATGGTTTAGAGAGATGAGGAGCGAGATGGTTTAGAGAGATGAGGAGCGAGATGGTTTGGAGAGATGAGGAGCGAGATGGTTTAGAGAGATGAGGAGCGAGATGGTTTGGAGAGATGAGGAGCGAGATGGTTTAGAGAGATGAGGAGCGAGATGGTTTGGAGAGATGAGGAGCGAGATGGTTTGGAGAGATGAGGAGTCTGAAACTCACTGTGGCGTTGATTAGGGACCAGGACATGGTGGTCGTGTCCAGCTTGTGTATGTCATTGGAGAAACAGTCGGCCTGAAATGACAAATAAAAAGAGTGAGGTCATCACGCAGACCAACACAAACCCGATTAACCTGGAAATACAGACTAAATACAACCCCCCCTCTAACCCCCCCTCCAACTCCCCCTCCAACTCCTCCTCCAACCCCCCCTCCAACTCCCCTCTAACCCCCCCTCCAACCCCCCCTCCAACTCCCCTCTAACCCCCCCTCCAACCCCCCCTCCAACTCCCTCTCCAACCCCCCCTCTAACCCCCCCTCCAACTCCCCCTCCAACTCCCCCTCCAACCCCCCCTCTAACCCCCCCTCTAACCCCCCCTCCAACTCCCGCTCTAACCCCCCCTCTAACCCCCCCTCTAACTCCCGCTCTAACCCCCCCTCTAACCCCCCCTCCAACTCCCCCTCTAACCCCCCCTCTAACTCCCCCTCTAACTCCCCCTCCAACCCCCCCTCTAACCCCCCTCTAACCCCCCCTCCAACTCCCCCTCCAACCCCCCCTCTAACCCCCCTCTAACTCCCCCTCTAACCCCCCTCCAACCCCCCCCTCTAACTCCCCTCTAACTCCCCTCTAACCCCCCCTCCAACCCCCCCTCCAACTCCCCCTCCAACCCCCCCCTCCAACCCCCCCTCTAACTCCTCCTCCAACTCCCCTCCAACTCCCCTCTAACCCCTCCTCTAACCCCTCCTCTAACCCCTCCTCTAACCCCTCCTCTAACTCCCCCTCTAACCCCCCTCTAACCCCCCCCTCTAACTCCCCCACTAACCCCCCCCCTCTAACCCCCCCACCACACCGTCCTGTTATCATTACTCTACACTCCAAAGCAATTCCAGCCCTGCTGTGAAAGTTGTGGATCATGAACTCAGGTAATGTTTGGTGTCAGGTGTTCAGACTAGACAGGTGAGTTTTACCTGTACTGCCATACAAACACAGTGTTTTTCACAAAGACACTCTGATCACGTGTAGACCAATCAGACCTCAGAAAGACGTGTGGTTGAAACCGAGAAAAGTTATTAAATAATTAATTAATAATTAAAACCAAATCATCATTAGAATCACTCTGTACAGAGGAGTGAACAGAATCATCTCTGTACAGAGGAGTGAACTGAATCACTCTGTACAGAGGAGTGAACTGAATCATCTCTGTACAGAGGAGTGAACTGAATCATCTCTGTACAGAGGAGTGAACTGAATCACTCTGTACAGAGGAGTGAACAGAATCACTCTGTACATAGGAGTGAACTGAATCACTCTGTACAGAGGAGTGAACAGAATCACTCTGTACAGAGGAGTGAACAGAATCACTCTGTACAGAGGAGTGAACTGAATCACTCTGTACAGAGGAGTGAACTGAATCATTAAGCTGCACATGAACATTTTCAGATCTGACTTTGAGTCCAGACACGTGGAGCAGTGATGTGATGAGAACCCACCAGCTGTTCATATCCCCCAAAGATGTACATGGCTTTTCCCAGAACGCAGGCCGAGTGACCGTCTCTCGCTCCAGGAACCGTCCCTGAGATCTTGGGTGTGTACCAGCGGTGATTATCTTCAGAGAAGAGAACAATTCACACACCCATCACTCACGACTGATTGTACACGCACTACTGAACTCAAAGACTTTAGTATCAATTTTAAACTGTATATAAATACGTTCCCCTGACGATGCAGTCATTCTCTAAACGTTCTATACCTTCTACTCCTCTGTCTCAACACTCCAGCAACACTCTCTCCTGTCACGGTTAGCTCTTCATCCTCTCAGGTATGAGATTAGAAACTCCTGCTCCCACATACAGGACACGAGACTGAACCCTGTCTGTCTGTCTGAACCTGCCTGTGTTTTTTAGCCTCACCCAGTTTTTTGAATGAGACACAATCAGTGGCTGCCAATCAGAATACAGCTCATTTACATACATTACTCTTAAAGACCCTCCTTATTACAGAGCAGTAACTGCTCCCATCTTTCTGAACACTTACTGACGTCGAAGGCGTACAGCACATTGCAGGCCCCCTCCGTGTCGTTCCGGCCCCCCCAGATGTAGATGGTATCGTCCACCAGCACGGCGGTGTGGCCGTAGCGCATGTAGGGAACTTCCCGAGCATGTTCTCTCCCTCCAGTTCTCACTGGAGGCAGTTTCATCCACCGCAGAGACACTGACAGACACACAGAACGTTTAACCAGAACACTGCAAAACACTACTTATTACCCTGAACCGTTAGCTAGAACCGTATCTGCAGGAATCCAGTGATTAGGAACCATAAAGGAAACATGGCAGAGGTGGGGACCAAAAGGTTCTGTGTATGTAGAGTTTTAAAAAAAATTATTTTCTGTTTGGTTTGTCTGGCGTCTAGAACGCGGCTGGAGCTACGAGGTTAACAAGCACTAGAAGTCAACAGTCACCCAAATCTTTCTACACCTAAACCGACACCATCTCTCCGCCCCTTAAACCGCGTCCCGGGCTTCAGGAAGCTGGAACTTACTGCAGGACAACTTACTGTGAACTAAACTTCTCAGCAGAGACAGTCCAGAGGACAGAAACACAGAGGAACCTGATCAGGACGCCCGGCAGCCGAGCCGTAATGAGCTGGACGCAGTTTTAGGGGCGGAGGGAAGTTTTCAGAAGGGACACTAGTCACTGACTACCATCCGATAATTACCCCGTCCGTGTCTCTGTAGCTCACCTGTGTTGAAGACATGGACGTCGATCTGCCGCAAGGTTTCGTAATCCTCCCCAGAGCAGTACCCGCCGAAGGAGTAGACCTTATGTCCCACAGCGACGGCGGCGTGGTTCACCCTACGCGGGCCGCCTTCCAGGTGCACCGTCCAGCGCAACATCACCCACCGTCCACCATCCACTGTCTTACAGCATCACCGCTGACCCGAAAACATCTCCATCGGACTTCACTGACCGACACGGAGCTGGACAGATCAGACGAGACGAATGAACACCTGCGAGGAGCAGAATTACTCATTTATCCTAGATCTCCTGTAGCCCACAGCGCCACACCTGCAGCTTCTCATCATCAAACTAGTGATCAGGTCTGGACTAGTACTACAACGTGTTCACACTGAGTTTTTACTCTAAACATGAGACTAAGATTCACAAACACCAACAAATAAACCTATCGGTCGCCGGATCCGGGGTTTGATGAAGGAACAGATCTCCCAAACTCAGCTTCTTCAACCACACCATCATTAAAGCATCCACTGAAGCTCGGCCTCATGTTTCCAGCCAGCGCTGAGCCGAACAGACCAGGCTTAAATAAACCTCCCCTCCATAAAGCCGCTGCTCCCTCTGAGACCCGGTCTCTCTATAAATATCCTGGACATAGCTCCTCCACACAAACAGCTCTATTTCAGGAACAGCCTCTGCACGAGCCGGACTCTCGGCTTTACAGAGAATTCAGCAGCTTGAGTTTCAGGACATGAGGACACCTCTGTCTCTGTCTCTGCTGTGTGGACCTTTATTTAATCAGACTCTAAACACGTGTCACTGCTGGGCCTGTACAGCCGCCTGGACAGGTCAGTAACCCCCCGGCCATTCCTCTGGACACGGCTCTGACCCTCGTCCCGGCGGAGGACACCTTCTTTCCCCGCTCCACCTTAAAGAGTGCAGCGTTTACATTCGGGCCGTTTAAGGTGGACCGGGGAAATCCGAGCTGGCCAATAAGTAGCGACTAGTGTCTCGTTAGCGATTAATAAAAATTCGACAGTAGTTCTGCTGATATTGACTAATGATGTTGTTATTGAGGCCGAAACTACAATTAAACACTTCGCGTCGCTCAGTAACGAACACAGCTAATGTTAACTAGCGTTAGCAAGAAAGATAAACAAGACGAAACATTAAATCAGCCTGTCTCACAAAACCTCCCGCCAAACCCCACAAACTGCGCAACACACGTATCGTCCGTTTATTGCGGTGTTTTATTCGTTATTTCTCTGTTTTTCTTCAGAGATTCTTCAGTTTAACACACCAGCTCCGGTACTAGCTTAGCTTAGCTTAGCTTAGCTTTCGAGCCCACTTAGCTCTACAGCTGATCTGCAGTGAAGGTAAAAGCAGAATTCTCTCCCGCCGTCAGTGTTCAGATCCTAAACCCGGAGCTTAAATCCTAATATTCCTCATACAGTCACTGACAGTCACTGACAGTCCCAAATACCTTCATCCCGACTTTCTATCCGAGTAGAAACCGGAGCAGAACCGAGCAGCTGCGCTTATTTACTCTCCAACAGGTCAGAGGTCAGACAGAGGCAGGAGGGAATAGGGAGGAGGGAGTAGGGAGGAGGCAGTAGGGAAGTAGAGAGTAGGGAGGAGGGAGTAGGGAAGTAGGGAGGAGGGAGTAGAGAGGAGGGAGGAGGGAGTATGGAGTAGGGAGGCTTGGGTAGGGAGTAGAGAAGGAGGGAGGAGGGGGCAGGGATTAGTGAGGGAGGAGGGGGGAGGGATTAGTGAGGGAGGAGGGGGGGAGGGAGTAGGGAGTAGGGAGGTTTGGGTAGGGAGTAGGGAAGTAGAGAGGAGGGAGTAGGGAAGTAGGGTTGAAAGTTAGTGTTTAGGGTTGAAGGTCGGTGTTTAGGGATTAAAGGTTAGTGTTTAGGGTTGAAGGTCAGTGTTTAGGGTTGAAGGTTAGTATTTAGGCTTTAGGGATTAAAGGTTAGTGTTTAGGGTTGAAGGTCAGTGTTTAGGGTTGAAGGTCGGTGTTTAGGGTTGAAGGTCGGTGTTTAGGGATTAAAGGTTAGTGTTTAGGGTTGAAGGTTAGTGTTTAGGATTGAAGGTTAGTGTTTAGGGTTAAGGGCAGTGTTTAGGGTTGAAGGTTAGTGTTTAGGGATTAAAGGTTAGTGTTTAGGGTTGAAGGTCAGTGTTTAGGGTTGAAGGTCAGTGTTTAGGGTTGAAGGTTAGTATTTAGGGATTAAAGGTTAGTGTTTATGGTTGAAGGTCAGTGTTTAGGGTTGAAGGTCAGTGTTTAGGGATTAAAGGTTAGTGTTTAGGTTTGAATGTCAGTGTTTAGGGTTGAAGGTCAGTGTTTAGGGATTAAAGGTTAGTGTTTAGGGTTGAAGGTCAGTGTTTAGGGATTAAAGGTTAGTGTTTAGGTTTGAATGTCAGTGTTTAGGGTTGAAGGTCAGTGTTTAGGGATTAAAGGTTAGTGTTTAGGGTTGAAGGTCAGTGTTTAGGGTTGAAGGTCAGTGTTTAGGGTTGAAGGTTAGTGTTTAGGGTTTAGGGATGAAAGGTTAGTGTTTAGGGATTAAAGGTTAGTGTTTAGGGTTGAAGGTCAGTGTTTAGGGATTAAAGGTTAGTGTTTAGGGTTGAAGGTCAGTGTTTACGGTTGAAGGTTAGTATTTAGGGTTTAGGGATTAAAGGTTAGTGTTTAGAGTTGAAGGTCAGTGTTTAGGGTTGAAGGTCAGTGTTTAGGGATTAAAGGTTAGTGTTTAGGGTTGAAGGTTAGTGTTTAGGGTTGAAGGTTAGTGTTTAGGGATTAAAGGTTAGTGTTTAGGGTTGAAGGTTAGTGTTTAGGGTTGAAGGTTAGTGTTTAGTGTTTAGGGATTAAAGGTTAGTGTTTACGGTTGAAGGTTAGTGTTTAGGGTTGAAGGTTAGTGTTTAGTGTTTAGGGTTGAAGGTTAGTGTTTAGGGATTAAAGGTTAGTGTTTAGGGTTGAAGGTTAGTGTTTAGTGTTTAGGGATTAAAGGTTAGTGTTTAGGGTTGAAGGTTAGTGTTTAGGGTTGAAGGTTAGTGTTTAGTGTTTAGGGTTAAAGGTTAGTGTTTAGGGATTAAAGGTTAGTGTTTAGGGTTGAAGGTTAGTGTTTAAGGATTAAAGGTTAGTGTTTAGGTTTGAAGGTTAGTGTTTAGGGTTGAAGGTTAGTGTTTAGGTTTGAAGGTCAGTGTTTAGGGTTGAAGGTTAGTGTTTAGTGTTGAAGGTCAGTGTTTAGGGTTTAGGGTTGAAGGTTAGTGTTTAGTGTTTAGGGTTGAAGGTCACCGTTTAGGGATTGGAGGTTAGTGTAGGGTTTAGGGATTGGAGGTTAGTGTTTAAGTTTTAGGGATTGGAGGTTAGTGTTTAGGGTTTAGGGATTGGAGGTTAGTGTTTAGGGTTTAGGGATTGGAGGTTAGTGTTTAGGGTTTAGGGATTGGAGGTTAGTGTAGGGTTTAGGGATTGGAGGTTAGTGTTTAGGGTTTAGGGATTGGAGGTTAGTGTTTAGGGTTTAGGGATTGGAGGTTAGTGTTTACGGATTGGAGGTTAGTGTTTAGGGTTTAGGGATTGGAGGTTAGTGTTTAGGGTTTAGGGATTGGAGGTTAGTGTTTAGGGTTTAGGGATTGGAGGTTAGTGTTTAGGGTTTAGGGATTGGAGGTTAGTGTTTAGGGTTTACGGATTGAAGGTTAGTGTTTAGGGATTGGAGGTTAGTGTAGGGTTTAGGGATTGGAGGTTAGTGTTTAGGGTTTAGGGATTGGAGGTTAGTGTAGGGTTTAGGGATTGGAGGTTAGTGTTTAGGGTTTAGGGATTGGAGGTTAGTGTAGGGTTTAGGGATTGGAGGTTAGTGTTTAGGGTTTAGGGACTGGAAGTTAGTGTTTAGGGTTTAGGGATTGGAGGTTAGTGTTTAGGGTTTAGGGATTGGAGGTTATTGTAGGGTTTAGGGATTGGAGGTTAGTGTTTAGGGTTTAGGGATTGGAGGTTAGTGTTGGGTTTAGGGATTGGAGGTTAGTGTTTAGGGTTTAAGGATTGGAGGTTAGTGTTTAGGGTTTAGGGATTGGAGGTTAGTGTTTAGGGTTTAAGGATTGGAGGTTAGTGTTTAGGGTTTAGGGATTGGAGGTTAGTGTTTAGGGTTTAGGGATTGGAGGTTAGTGTTTAGGGTTTAGGGATTGGAGGTTAGTGTTTAGGGTTTAGGGTTTAGGGATTGGAGATTAGTGTAGGGTTTAGGGATTGGAGGTTAGTGTTTAGGGTTTAAGGATTGGAGGTTAGTGTTTAGGGTTTAGGGATTGGAGGTTAGTGTTTAGGGTTTAGGGATTGGAGGTTAGTGTTTAGGGTTTAGGGATTGGAGGTTAGTGTAGGGTTTAGGGATTGGAGGTTAGTGTTTAGGGTTTAGGGATTGGAGGTTAGTGTTTAGGGTTTAGGGATTGGAAGTTAGTGTTTGTATTTTAGGGTTAGGGTTAGGGTTAGGGTTATGGTTAAGTTTTGGTTGAGGAGTTTTAGGTTAGTGGTTAGGGTTTAGGGTTCAGGGATTGTTACTAGTTAGGGTTTAACGAATAAATTTAATGTTTGAGTTTTTGGGTTTAGGGATTAGGTTTAAGGGTTTAATGGTAAATGGTTGGGTTTTAGGGTTTAGGATTCTGAGGTTAGTGGTTAAGGTTTTGGGGTTGGTGGTAAATTGTTGGATTTAGGGTTTAGTGGTAAATGGTTCGGTTTTTATGAATGAAGTTGTTTACAGGGTCACGTAGACAAAAGACAATATTTGTTTACTTTGAAATTTTAAGATTTTTGTATTTAAGTATACGAAATATTTGTATTCAAGTAAATTCGATTTTTGTATTGGAGTATATGAGATGTTTGTATTTAAGTATATGAGATCTTGTATTTAAGTATGAGATTTTTGTATTTGTGTATATGAGATGTTTATATTCAAGTATGTGAGATGTTTGTATTTAAGTATATGAGATGTTTATATTTAAGTATGAGATTTTTGTATTTGAGTATATAAGATTTTTCTATTTGAGTATTAGATTTTTGTATGCAAGTATATGAGATGTTTGTATTTGAGTATATGAGATGTTTATATTTAAGTATGAGATTTTTGTATTTGTGTATATGAGATGTTTATATTCAAGTATGTGAGATGTTTGTATTTAAGTATATGAGATGTTTATATTTAAGTATGAGATTTTTGTATTTGAGTATATAAGATTTTTCTATTTGAGTATTAGATTTTTGTATTTGTGTATATGAGATGTTTGTATGCAAGTATATGAGATGTTTATATTTCAGTATATGAGATGTTTGTATTTATGTACATGAGATGTTTGTAATTAAGTATATGAGATGTTTGTATTTAAGTATATGAGATGTTTGTATATAAGCATATGAGATGTTTGTATTTGAGTATATGAGATGTTTGTATATAAGCATATGAGATGTTTGTATTCAAGTAAATGAGATTTTTGTATTTGAGTATATGAGATGTTTGTATTTAAGAATATGAGATGTTTGTATTTAAGTATGAGATTTTTGTATTTGAGTACATGAGATGTTTGTATTAAAGTATATGAGATTTTTGTATTTGAGTATATGAGATGTTTATATTTAAGTATATGAGATGTTTGTATTCAAGTATATGAGATTTTTCTATTTGAGTATGAGATTTTTGTATTTGTGTATATAAGATGTTTGTATTAAAGTATATGAGATGTTTGTATTTGAGTATATGGGATTTTTGTATTTGAGTATATGAGATGTTTGTATTTGAGTATATGAGATTTTTTTACTTAAGTATATGAAATGTTTGTATTTAAATATATATACGATTTTTGTATTTGAGTATATGAGATTTTTGTATTTAAGTATATGACATGTTTGTATTTGAATATATGAGAGGTTGTATTTGAGTATATGAGATTTTTGTATTTCAATATATGATATTTTTGTATTTGAGTATATGAGATGTATGTATTTAAGTGTATGAGATGTTTGTATTTGAGTATATGAGATTTTTGTATTTGAGTATATGAGATTTTTGTATTTAAGTATATGAGATGTTTGTATATGAGTATATGAGATGTTTGTATTTGAGTATATGAGATGTTTGTATTTAAGTATATGAGATGTTTGTATTTGAGTATATGAGATGTTTATATATAAGTATATGAGATGTTTGTATTTGAGTATATTAGATGTTTGTATTTATTATGAAACCGATGAGGTCAGTAGTTGAATGGCAGGTTATTTAATTTCGTGTTTTTGAGTAAATATGACTCTGATATGTGTTACTGCATATATTGTTTACTGAAGTTCCAGAGGACGCAGGGAAATTGCCTCTGTTGCCTCTGGCTTGCTCACTGGGGGATATATGTTATAACTGTTTTCAAAACTCTGTAAAGCTGCTTTGAGACAACATCGTTGTAAAAAGCGCTATATAAATAAAATTGACTTGACTTGACTTGACTTGAATTGTTGGATGGCGCCCCCCAGTGGAAAAAAACATAAAGCAACCATCTGGTGTCTGCAGTGTGTGTTTATAAAACCAGCAGTAATAACGACTGATCAGAGTCAGTGTGGTCACTCTACTCAGTCTGATTGGTTGTGCTCAGTGTGGTCACTATATTCAGTCTGACTGGTTGTGTGTCAGTGTGGTCACTATACTACTATAGTATATGAGATGTTTGTATTTAAGAATATGAGATGTTTGTATTTAAGTATGAGTTTTTGTATTTGAGTATGAGATTTTCATATTTGAGTATATGAGATGTTTGTATTAAAGTATATGAGATGTTTGTATTTAAGTATATGAGATTTTTGTATTAGAGAATATGAGATGTTTATATTTAAGTATGAGATTTTTGTATTTGTGTAAATGAAATGTTTGTATTTGTGTATATGATATGTTTGTATTTAAGTATATGAGATGTTTATATTTAAGTATGAGATTTTTGTATTTGTGTATATGAGATGTTTGTATTTGTGTATATGAGATATTTGTATTTAAGTATATGAGATTTTTATATTTAAGTATGAGATTTTTGTATTTGTGTATTTGAGATATTTGTATTTGTGTATATGAGATGTTTGTATTTAAGTATATGAGATATTTGTATTTAAGTATATGAGATTTTTATATTTGAGTATATGAGATTTTTGTGTTTGAGTATATGAGATGTTTATATTTAAGTATGAGATTTTTGTATTTGTGTATATGAGATGTTTGTATTTAATTATATGAGATGTTTGTATTTAAGTATATGAGATTTTTATATTTGAGTATATGAGATTTTTGTATTTGAGTATATGAGATGTTTATATTTAAGTATGAGATTTTTGTATTTGTGTATAAGAGATGTTTGTATTTGAGTATATGAGATGTTTGTATTAAAGCATATGAGATGTTTGTATTTGAGTATATGAGATATTTGTATTAAAGTATATGAGATGTTTGTATTTAAGTATATGAGATTTTTATATTTGAGTATATGAGATTTTTGTGTTTGAGTATATGAGATGTTTGTATATAAGCATATGAGATGTTTGTATTCAAGTATATGAGATTTTTGTATTTGAGTATATGAGATGTTTGTATTTAAGAATATGAGATGTTTGTATTTAAGTATGAGATTTTTGTATTTGAGTACATGAGATGTTTGTATTAAAGTATATGAGATTTTTGTATTTGAGTATATGAGATGTTTATATTTAAGTATATGAGATGTTTGTATTCAAGTATATGAGATTTTTCTATTTGAGTATGAGATTTTTGTATTTGTGTATATAAGATGTTTGTATTAAAGTATATGAGATGTTTGTATTTGAGTATATGGGATTTTTGTATTTGAGTATATGAGATGTTTGTATTTGAGTATATGAGATTTTTTTACTTAAGTATATGAAATGTTTGTATTTAAATATATATACGATTTTTGTATTTGAGTATATGAGATTTTTGTATTTAAGTATATGACATGTTTGTATTTGAATATATGAGAGGTTGTATTTGAGTATATGAGATTTTTGTATTTCAATATATGATATTTTTGTATTTGAGTATATGAGATGTATGTATTTAAGTGTATGAGATGTTTGTATTTGAGTATATGAGATTTTTGTATTTGAGTATATGAGATTTTTGTATTTAAGTATATGAGATGTTTGTATATGAGTATATGAGATTTTTGTATTTAAGTATATGAGATGTTTGTATTTAAGTATATGAGATGTTGGTATTTGAGTGTATGAGATATTTGTATTTGAGTATATGAGATGTTTGTATTTAAGTATATGAGATTTTTGTATTAGAGAATATGAGATGTTTATATTTAAGTATGAGATTTTTGTATTTGTGTATATGAGATGTTTGTATTTGTGTATATGATATGTTTGTATTTAAGTATATGAGATGTTTGTATATAAGCATATGAGATGTTTGTATTTGAGTATATGCGATTTTTGTACTTAAGTATATGAAATCTTTGTATTTAAATATATATATGATTTTTGTATTTGAGTATATGAGATGTTTGTATTTAAGTATATGAGATGTTTGTATTTGAGTATATGAGATGTTTGTATTTGAGTATATGAGATGTTAGTATTTAAGTATATGAGATGTTTGGATATAAGCATATGAGATGTTTGTATTTGAGTATATGAGATGTTTGTATTTAAGTGTATGAAATGTTTGTATTTGAGTATATGAGATATTTGTATTTGAGTATATGAGATGTTTGTATTTAAGTATATGAGATGTTTGTATTTGAGTATATGAGATGTTTGTATTTAAGTATATGAGATGTTTGTATTTGAGTATATGAGATGTTAGTATTTAAGTATATGAGATGTTTGTATATAAGCATATGAGATGTTTGTATTTGAGTATATGAGATGTTTGTATTTAAGTTTATGAAATGTTTGTATTTGTGTATATGAGATGTTTGTATATAAGTATATGAGATGTTTGTATTTGAGTATATTAGATGTTTGTATTTATTATGAAACCGATGAGGTCAGTAGTTGAATGGCAGGTTATTTAATTTCGTGTTTTTGAGTAAATATGACTCTGATATGTGTTACTGCATATATTGTTTACTGAAGTTCCAGAGGACGCAGGGAAATTGCTTGAATTGTTGGATGGCGCCCCCCAGTGGAAAAAAGCATAAAGCAACCATCTGGTGTCTGCAGTGTGTGTTTATAAAACCAGCAGTAATAACGACTGATCAGAGTCAGTGTGGTCACTCTACTCAGTCTGATTGGTTGTGGTTAGTGTGGTCACTATACTACTATAGTATATGAGATGTTTGTATTTAAGAATATGAGATGTTTGTATTTAAGTATGAGTTTTTGTATTTGAGTATGAGATTTTTGTATTTGTGTATATGAGAGGTTTGTATTTGAGTATATGAGATGTTTGTATTTAAGTATATGAGATTTTTGTATTAGAGAATATGAGACGTTTATATTTAAGTATGAGATTTTTGTATTTGTGTATATGAGATGTTTGTATTTGTGTATATGATATGTTTGTATTTAAGTATATGAGATGTTTATATTTGTGTATATGAGATGTTTGTATTTAAGTATATGAGATATTTGTATTTAAGTATATGAGATTTTTATATTTGAGTATATGAGATTTTTGTGTTTGAGTATATGAGATGTTTGTATTTGAGTATATGAGATGTTTGTATTTGTGTATATGAGATGTTTGTATTAAAGCATATGAGATGTTTGTATTTGAGTATATGAGATGTTTGTATTAAAGTATATGAGATGTTTGTATTTAAGTATATGAGATTTTTGTATTTGAGTATATGAGATGTTTATATTTAAGTATATGAGATGTTTGTATTTAAGTATATGAGATTTTTGTATTTGAGTATATGAGATGTTTATATTTAAGTATGAGATTTTTGTATTTGTGTATATGAGATTCAAGGATTCAAGGATTCAAGGAGACTTTATTGTCATTCGCATCACATGTGGTACATGTTTGTATTTGTGTATATGAGATGTTTGTATTAAAGTATATGAGATATTTGTATTTGAGTATATGAGATGTTTGTATTTGAGTATATGAGATGTTTATATTTAAGTAAATAAGATTTTCATATTTGAGTATATGAGATGTTTATATTTAAGTATATGAGATGTTTGTATTTAAGTATATGAGATTTTTGTATTTGAGTATATGAGATGTTTATTTTTAAGTATGAGATTTTTGTATTCGAGTATATGAGATGTTTTTATTTGTGTATATGAGATGTTTGTATTTGTGTATATGAGATGTTTATATTTAAGTATATGAGATGTTGGTATTAAAGTATACGAGATTTTTGTATTTGTGTATATGAGATGTTTGTATTTGTGTATATGAGATGTTTGTATTAAAGTATATGAGATGTTTGTATTTAAGTATATGAAATTTTTGTATTTAAGTATATGAGATGTTTATATTTAAGTATATGAGATGTTTGTATTTAAGTATATGAGATGTTTAGATTTAAGTATGAGATTTTTGTATTTGAGTATATAAGATTTTTCTATTTGAGTATGAGATTTTTGTATTTGTGTATATGGGATGTTTGTATGCAAGCATATGAGATGTTTGTATTTGAGTATATGAGATGTTTATATTTAAGTATGAGATTTTTGTATTTGAGTATATGAGATGTTTATATTTAAGTATATGAGATGTTTGTATTTATGTACATGAGATGTTTGTATTTAAGTATATGAGATGTTTGTATTTAAGTATATGAGATGTTTGTATATAAGCATATGAGATGTTTGTATTTATGTACATGAGATGTTTGTATTTAAGTATATGAGATGTTTGTATTCAAGTATATGAGATTTTTGTATTTGAGTATATGAGATGTTTGTATTTAAGAATATGAGATGTTTGTATTTAAGTATGAGATTTTTGTATTTGAGTACATGAGATGTTTGTATTAAAGTATATGAGATGTTTGTATTTAAGAATATGAGATGTTTGTATTTAAGTATGAGATTTTTGTATTTGAGTACATGAGATGTTTGTATTAAAGTATATGAGATTTTTGTATTTGAGTATATGAGATGTTTGTATTTAAGTATATGAGATGTTTGTATTAAAGTATATGAGATTTTTCTATTTGAGTATGAGATTTTTGTATTTGTGTATATGAGATGTTTGTATTAAAGTATATGAGATGTTTGTATTTGAGTATATGGGATTTTTGTATTTGAGTATATGAGATGTTTGTATTTGAGTATATGAGATTTTTTTACTTAAGTATATGAAATGTTTGTATTTAAATATATATACGATTTTTGTATTTGAGTATATGAGATTTTTGTATTTAAGTATATGACATGTTTGTATTTGAATATATGAGATGTTGTATTTGAGTATATGAGATTTTTGTATTTGAGTATATGAGAATTTTTGTATTTGAGTATATGAGATGTATGTATTTAAGTGTATGAGATGTTTGTATTTGAGTATATGAGATTTTTGTATTTGAGTATATGAGATTTTTGTATTTAAGTATATGAGATGTTTGTATTTAAGTATATGAGATGTTGGTATTTGAGTATATGAGATATTTGTATTTCAGTATATGAGATGTTTGTATTTAAGTATATGAGATGTTTGTATATGAGTATATGAGATTTTTGTATTTAAGTATATGAGATGTTTGTATTTAAGTATATGAGATGTTGGTATTTGAGTGTATGAGATATTTGTATTTGAGTATATGAGATGTTTGTATTTAAGTATATGAAATGTTTGTATTTGAGTATATGAGATGTTTATATTTAAGTATATGAGATGTTTGTATTTGAGTATATGAGATGTTAGTATTTAAGTATATGAGATGTTTGTATATAAGCATATGAGATGTTTGTATTTGAGTATATGAGATTTTTGTACTTAAGTATATGAAATGTTTGTATTTAAATATATATACGATTTTTGTATTTGAGTATATGAGATGTTTGTATTTGAGTATATGACATTTTTGTATTTGAGTATATGAGATGTTTATATTTAAGTATGAGATTTTTGTATTTGTGTATATGAGATGTTTGTATTTGTGTATATGAGATTTTTGTATTAAAGCATATGAGATGTTTGTATTTGAGTATATGAGATTTTTGTATTAAAGTATATGAGATGTTTGTATTTAAGTATATGAGATTTTTGTATTTGTGTATATGAGATTTTTGTATTTGAGTATATGAGATGTTTGTATTAATGTATATGAGATGTTTGTATTTAAGTATATGAGATTTTTGTATTTGTGTATATGAGATTTTTGTATTTGAGTATATGAGATGTTTGTATTAATGTATATGAGATGTTTGTATTAAAGTATATGAGATGTTTATATTTAAGTATATGAGATGTTTGTATTTAAGTATATGAGATTTTTGTATTTGAGTATATGAGATGTTTTATATTTAAGTATGAGATTTTTGTATTTGTGTATATGAGATTCAAGGATTCAAGGATTCAAGGAGACTTTATTGTCATTCGCATCACATGTGGTACATGTTTGTATTTGTGTATATGAGATGTTTGTATTAAAGTATATGAGATATTTGTATTTGAGTATATGAGATGTTTGTATTTGAGTATATGAGATGTTTATATTTAAGTAAATAAGATTTTCATATTTGAGTATATGAGATGTTTATATTTAAGTATATGAGATGTTTGTATTTAAGTATATGAGATTTTTGTATTTGAGTATATGAGATGTTTATTTTTAAGTATGAGATTTTTGTATTCGAGTATATGAGATGTTTTTATTTGTGTATATGAGATGTTTGTATTTGTGTATATGAGATGTTTATATTTAAGTATATGAGATGTTGGTATTAAAGTATACGAGATTTTTGTATTTGTGTATATGAGATGTTTGTATTTGTGTATATGAGATGTTTGTATTAAAGTATATGAGATGTTTGTATTTAAGTATATGAAATTTTTGTATTTAAGTATATGAGATGTTTATATTTAAGTATATGAGATGTTTGTATTTAAGTATATGAGATGTTTAGATTTAAGTATGAGATTTTTGTATTTGAGTATATAAGATTTTTCTATTTGAGTATGAGATTTTTGTATTTGTGTATATGGGATGTTTGTATGCAAGCATATGAGATGTTTGTATTTGAGTATATGAGATGTTTATATTTAAGTATGAGATTTTTGTATTTGAGTATATGAGATGTTTATATTTAAGTATATGAGATGTTTGTATTTATGTACATGAGATGTTTGTATTTAAGTATATGAGATGTTTGTATTTAAGTATATGAGATGTTTGTATATAAGCATATGAGATTTTTGTATTTGAGTACATGAGATGTTTGTATTAAAGTATATGAGATGTTTGTATTTAAGAATATGAGATGTTTGTATTTAAGTATGAGATTTTTGTATTTGAGTACATGAGATGTTTGTATTTAAGTATATGAGATGTTTGTATTAAAGTATATGAGATTTTTCTATTTGAGTATGAGATTTTTGTATTTGTGTATATGAGATGTTTGTATTAAAGTATATGAGATGTTTGTATTTGAGTATATGGGATTTTTGTATTTGAGTATATGAGATGTTTGTATTTGAGTATATGAGATTTTTTTACTTAAGTATATGAAATGTTTGTATTTAAATATATATACGATTTTTGTATTTGAGTATATGAGATTTTTGTATTTAAGTATATGACATGTTTGTATTTGAATATATGAGATGTTGTATTTGAGTATATGAGATTTTTGTATTTGAGTATATGAGAATTTTGTATTTGAGTATATGAGATGTATGTATTTAAGTGTATGAGATGTTTGTATTTGAGTATATGAGATTTTTGTATTTGAGTATATGAGATTTTTGTATTTAAGTATATGAGATGTTTGTATTTAAGTATATGAGATGTTGGTATTTGAGTATATGAGATATTTGTATTTCAGTATATGAGATGTTTGTATTTAAGTATATGAGATGTTTGTATATGAGTATATGAGATTTTTGTATTTAAGTATATGAGATGTTTGTATTTAAGTATATGAGATGTTGGTATTTGAGTGTATGAGATATTTGTATTTGAGTATATGAGATGTTTGTATTTAAGTATATGAAATGTTTGTATTTGAGTATATGAGATGTTTATATTTAAGTATATGAGATGTTTGTATTTGAGTATATGAGATGTTAGTATTTAAGTATATGAGATGTTTGTATATAAGCATATGAGATGTTTGTATTTGAGTATATGAGATTTTTGTACTTAAGTATATGAAATGTTTGTATTTAAATATATATACGATTTTTGTATTTGAGTATATGAGATGTTTGTATTTGAGTATATGACATTTTTGTATTTGAGTATATGAGATGTTTATATTTAAGTATGAGATTTTTGTATTTGTGTATATGAGATGTTTGTATTTGTGTATATGAGATTTTTGTATTAAAGCATATGAGATGTTTGTATTTGAGTACATGAGATTTTTGTATTAAAGTATATGAGATGTTTGTATTTAAGTATATGAGATTTTTGTATTTGTGTATATGAGATTTTTGTATTTGAGTATATGAGATGTTTGTATTAATGTATATGAGATGTTTGTATTTAAGTATATGAGATTTTTGTATTTGTGTATATGAGATTTTTGTATTTGAGTATATGAGATGTTTGTATTAATGTATATGAGATGTTTGTATTAAAGTATATGAGATGTTTATATTTAAGTATATGAGATGTTTGTATTTAAGTATATGAGATTTTTGTATTTGAGTATATGAGATGTTTATATTTAAGTATGAGATTTTTGTTTTTATGTATATGAGATGTTTGTATTTGAGTATATGTGATGTTGGTATATGACATTTTTGTATTTAAGTATATGAGATGTTTGTATTTAAGTATATGTGATGTTGGTATATGAGTGTATGAGATATTTGTATTTGAGTATATGAGATGTTTGTATTTAAGTATATGAGATGTTTGTATTTAAGTATATGTGATGTTTGTATTTGAGTATATGTGATGTTTGTATTTAAGTATATGTGATGTTTGTATTTGTGTATATGTGATGTTTGTATTTGAGTATATGAGATGTTTGTATTTGAGTATATGAGATGTTAGTATTTAAGTATATGAGATGTTTGTATATAAGCATATGAGATGTTTGTATTTGAGTATATGAGATGTTTGTATTTAAGTGTATGAAATGTTTGTATTTGAGTATATGAAATGTTTGTATATAAGTATATGAGATGTTTGTATTTGAGTATATGAGATGTTTGTATTTAAGTATATGAGATATTTGTATTTGAGTATATGAGATGTTAGTATTTAAGTGTATGAAATGTTTGTATTTGAGTATATGAGATGTTTATATATAAGTATATGAGATGTTTGTATTTGAGTATATTAGATGTTTGTATTTATTATGAAACCGATGAGGTCAGTAGTTGAATGGCAGGTTATTTAATTTCGTGTTTTTGAGTAAATATGACTCCGATATGTGTTACTGCATATATTGTTTACTGAAGTTCCAGAGGACGCAGGGAAATTGCTTGAATTGTTGGATGGCGCCCCACAGTGGAAAAAAGCATAAAGCAACCATCTGGTGTCTGCAGTGTGTGTTTATAAAACCAGCAGTAATAACGACTGATCAGAGTCAGTGTGGTCACTCTACTCAGTCTGATTGGTTGTGGTTAGTGTGGTCACTCTACCCAGTCTGATTGGTTGTGCTCAGTGTGGTCACTATATTCAGTCTGACTGGTTGTGTGTCAGTGTGGTCACTATACTACTATAGTATATGAGATGTTTGTATTTAAGAATATGAGATGTTTGTATTTAAGTATGAGTTTTTGTATTTGAGTATGAGATTTTTGTATTTGTGTATATGAGATGTTTGTATTAAAGTATATGAGATGTTTGTATTTGAGTATATGAGATTTTTGTATTAGAGAATATGAGATGTTTATATTTAAGTATGAGATTTTTGTATTTGTGTATATGAGATGTTTGTATTTGTGTATATGATATGTTTGTATTTAAGTATATGAGATGTTTGTATTTAAGTATATGAGATTTTTGTATTTGAGTATATGAGATGTTTATATTTAAGTATGAGATTTTTGTATTTGTGTATATGAGATGTTTGTATTTGTGTATATGAGATGTTTGTATTTAAGTATATGAGATATTTGTATTTAAGTATATGAGATTTTTATATTTGAGTATATGAGATTTTTGTGTTTGAGTATATGAGATGTTTATATTTAAGTATGAGATTTTTGTATTTGTGTATATGAGATGTTTGTATTTAATTATATGAGATGTTTGTATTTAAGTATATGAGATTTTTGTATTTGAGTATATGAGATTTTTGTATTTGAGTATATGAGATGTTTATATTTAAGTATGAGATTTTTGTATTTGTGTATATGAGATGTTTGTATTTGTGTATATGAGATGTTTGTATTAAAGCATATGAGATGTTTGTATTTGAGTATATGAGATGTTTGTATTAAAGTATATGAGATGTTTGTATTTAAGTATATGAGATTTTTGTATTTGAGTATATGAGATGTTTATATTTAAGTATATGAGATGTTTGTATTTAAGTATATGAGATTTTTGTATTTGAGTATATGAGATGTTTATATTTAAGTATGAGATTTTTGTATTTGTGTATATGAGATGTTTGTATTCGTGTATATGAGATGTTTGTATTAAAGTATATGAGATATTTGTATTTGAGTATATGAGATGTTTGTATTTGAGTATATGAGATGTTTATATTTAAGTATATAAGATTTTCATATTTGAGTATATGAGATGTTTATATTTAAGTATATGAGATGTTTGTATTTAAGTATATGAGATTTTTGTATTTGAGTATATGAGATGTTTATATTTAAGTATGAGATTTTTGTATTTGAGTATATGAGATGTTTTTATTTGTGTATATGAGATGTTTGTATTTGTGTATATGAGATGTTTATATTTAAGTATATGAGATGTTTGTATTAAAGTATATGAGATTTTTGTATTTGTGTATATGAGATGTTTGTATTAAAGTATATGAGATTTTTGTATTTGTGTATATGAGATGTTTGTATTTGTGTATATGAGATGCTTGTATTTGAGTATATGAGATTTTTATATTTAAGTATATGAGATGTTTGTATTTAAGTATATGAGATTTTTGTATTTGAGTATATGAGATGTTTATATTTAAGTATATGAGATGTTTGTATTTAAGTATATGAGATTTTTGTATTTGAGTATATGAGATGTTTATATTTAAGTATGAAATGTTTGTATTAAAGTATATGAGATGTTTACATTTACGTATATGAGATTTTTGTATTTGAGTATATCAGATTTTTGTATTTGAGTATATGAGATGTTTATATTTAAGTATATGAGATGTTTGTATTTAAGTATATGAGATTTTTGTATTTGAGTGTATGAAATATTTGTATTAAAGTATATGAGATGTTTGTATTAAAGTATATGAGATTTTTATATTTGAGTATATGAGATTTTTATATTTGAGTATATGAGATTTTTGTATTTGAGTATATGAGATGTTTTTATTTGTGTACATGAGATGTTTGTATGCAAGTATATGAGATGTTTGTATTTGAGTATATGAGATGTTTATATTTAAGTATGAGATTTTTGTATTTGAGTATATGAGATGTTTATATTTAAGTATATGAGATGTTTGTATTTATGTACATGAGATGTTTGTATTTAAGTATATGAGATGTTTGTATTTAAGTATATGAGATGTTTGTATATAAGCATATGAGATGTTTGTATTTATGTACATGAGATGTTTGTATTTAAGTATATGAGATGTTTGTATTCAAGTATATGAGATTTTTGTATTTGAGTATATGAGATGTTTGTATTTAAGAATATGAGATGTTTGTATTTAAGTATGAGATTTTTGTATTTGAGTACATGAGATGTTTGTATTAAAGTATATGAGATGTTTGTATTTAAGAATATGAGATGTTTGTATTTAACTATGAGATTTTTGTATTTGAGTACATGAGATGTTTGTATTAAAGTATATGAGATTTTTGTATTTGAGTATATGAGATGTTTGTATTTAAGTATATGAGATGTTTGTATTCAAGTATATGAGATTTTTCTATTTGAGTATGCGATTTTTGTATTTGTGCATATGAGATGTTTGTATTTAAGTATATGAGATGTTGGTATTTGAGTATATGAGATATTTGTATTTGAGTATATGAGATGTTTGTATTTAAGTATATGAGATGTTTGTATATGAGTATATGAGATGTTTGTATTTACGTATATGAGATGTTTGTATTTAAGTATATGAGATATTGGTATTTGAGTGTATGAGATATTTGTATTTGAGTATATGAGATGTTTGTATTTAAGTATATGAAATGTTTGTATTTGAGTATATGAGATGTTTGTATTTAAGTATATGAGATGTTTGTATTTGAGTATATGAGATGTTAGTATTTAAGTATATGAGATGTTTGTATATAAGCATATGAGATGTTTGTATTTGAGTATATGAGATTTTTGTACTTAAGTATATGAAATGTTTGTATTTAAATATATATACCATTTTTGTATTTGAGTATATGAGATGTTTGTATTTGAGTATATGACATTTTTGTATTTGAGTATATGAGATGTTTGTATTAAAGCATATGAGATGTTTGTATTTGAGTATATGAGATGTTTGTATTAAAGTATATGAGATGTTTGTATTTAAGTATATGAGATTTTTGTATTTGAGTATATGAGATGTTTATATTTAAGTATATGAGATGTTTGTATTTAAGTATATGAGATGTTTGTATTTAAGCATATGAGATGTTTGTATTTGAGTATATGAGATGTTTGTTTTAAAGTATATGAGATGTTTGTATTTAAGTATATGAGATTTTTGTATTTGAGTATATGAGATGTTTATATTTAAGTATATGAGATGTTTGTATTTAAGTATATGAGATTTTTGTATTTGACTATATGAGATGTTTATATTTAAGTATGAGATTTTTGTTTTTGTGTATATGAGATGTTTGTATTTGAGTATATGACATTTTTGTATTTAAGTATATGAGATGTTTGTATTTAAGTATATGAGATGTTGGTATATGAGTGTATGAGATATTTGTATTTGAGTATATGAGATGTTTGTATTTAAGTATATGAGATGTTTGTATTTAAGTATATGAGATGTTTGTATTTGAGTATATGAGATGTTTGTATTTAAGTATATGAGATGTTTGTATTTAAGTATATGGGATGTTGGTATATGAGTGTATGAGATATTTGTATTTGAGTATATGAGATGTTTGTATTTAAGTATATGAAATGTTTGTATATAAGTATATGAGATGTTTGTATTTGAGTATATGAGATGTTTGTATTTAAGTATATGAGATGTTTGTATTTGAGTATATGAGATGTTTATATATAAGTATATGAGATGTTTGTATTTGAGTATATTAGATGTTTGTATTTATTATGAAACCGATGAGGTCAATAGTTGAATGGCAGGTTATTTAATTTCGTGTTTTTGAGTAAATATGACTCTGATATGTGTTACTGCATATATTGTTTACTGAAGTTCCAGAGGACGCAGGGAAATTGCTTGAATTGTTGGATGGCGCCCCCCAGTGGAAAAAAACATAAAGCAACCATCTGGTGTCTGCAGTGTGTGTTTATAAAACCAGCAGTAATAACGACTGATCAGAGTCAGTGTGGTCACTCTACTCAGTCTGATTGGTTGTGGTTAGTGTGGTCACTCTACTCAGTCTGATTGGTTGTGCTCAGTGTGGTCACTATATTCAGTCTGACTGGTTGTGTGTCAGTGTGGTCACTATACTACTATAGTATATGAGATGTTTGTATTTAAGAATATGAGATGTTTGTATTTAAGTATGAGTTTTTGTATTTGAGTATGAGATTTTCATATTTGAGTATATGAGATGTTTGTATTAAAGTATATGAGATGTTTGTATTTAAGTATATGAGATTTTTGTATTAGAGAATATGAGATGTTTATATTTAAGTATGAGATTTTTGTATTTGTGTAAATGAAATGTTTGTATTTGTGTATATGATATGTTTGTATTTAAGTATATGAGATGTTTATATTTAAGTATGAGATTTTTGTATTTGTGTATATGAGATGTTTGTATTTGTGTATATGAGATATTTGTATTTAAGTATATGAGATTTTTATATTTAAGTATGAGATTTTTGTATTTGTGTATTTGAGATATTTGTATTTGTGTATATGAGATGTTTGTATTTAAGTATATGAGATATTTGTATTTAAGTATATGAGATTTTTATATTTGAGTATATGAGATTTTTGTGTTTGAGTATATGAGATGTTTATATTTAAGTATGAGATTTTTGTATTTGTGTATATGAGATGTTTGTATTTAATTATATGAGATGTTTGTAATTAAGTATATGAGATTTTTATATTTGAGTATATGAGATTTTTGTATTTGAGTATATGAGATGTTTATATTTAAGTATGAGATTTTTGTATTTGTGTATAAGAGATGTTTGTATTTGAGTATATGAGATGTTTGTATTAAAGCATATGAGATGTTTGTATTTGAGTATATGAGATATTTGTATTAAAGTATATGAGATGTTTGTATTTAAGTATATGAGATTTTTATATTTGAGTATATGAGATTTTTGTGTTTGAGTATATGAGATGTTTGTATTAAAGCATATGAGATGTTTGTATTTGAGTATATGAGATGTTTGTATTAAAGTATGTGAGATTTTTGTATTTAAGTATATGAGATTTTTATATTTGAGTATATGAGATTTTTGTGTTTGAGTACATGAGATGTTTATATTTAAGTATGAGATTTTTGTATTTGTGTATATGAGATGTTTGTATTTAATTATATGAGATTTTTGTATTTGAGTATATGAGATTTTTGTATTTGAGTATATGAGATGTTTATATTTAAGTATGAGATTTTTGTATTTGTGTATAAGAGATGTTTGTATTTGAGTATATGAGATGTTTGTATTAAAGCATATGAGATGTTTGTATTTGAGTATATGAGATGTTTGTATTTAAGTATATGAGATGTTTGTATTTAAGTGTATGAGATGTTTGTATTTAAGTATATGAGATGTTTGTATTTAAGTATATGAGATGTTTGTATTTAAGTATATGAGATTTTTGTATTTGAGTATATGAGATGTTTATATTTAAGTATATGAGATGTTTGTATTTAAGTATATAAGATTTTCATATTTGAGTATATGAGATGTTTATATTTAAGTATATGAGATGTTTGTATTTAAGTATATGAGATTTTTGTATTTGAGTATATGAGATGTTTATATTTAAGTATGAGATTTTTGTATTTGAGTATATGAGATGTTTTTATTTGTGTATATGAGATGTTTGTATTTGTGTATATGAGATGTTTATATTTAAGTATATGAGATGTTTGTATTAAAGTATATGAGATGTTTGTATTTGTGTATATGAGATGTTTGTATTTGTGTATATGAGATGTTTGTATTTGTGTATATGAGATGCTTGTATTTGAGTATATGAGATGTTTATATTTAAGTATATGAGATGTTTGTATTTAAGTATATGAGATTTTTGTATTTGAGTATATGAGATGTTTATATTTAAGTATGAAATGTTTGTATTAAAGTATATGAGATGTTTGCATTTAAGTATATGAGATTTTTGTATTTGAGTATATGAGATTTTTGTATTTGAGTATATGAGATGTTTATATTTAAGTATATGAGATTTTTGTATTTGAGTATATGAGATGTTTGTATTTAAGTATATGAAATATTTGTATTAAAGTATATGAGATGTTTGTATTAAAGTATATGAGATGTTTGTATTTAAGTATATGAGATTTTTGTATTTGAGTATATGAGATTTTTTTATTTGAGTATATGAGATGTTTATATTTAAGTATGAGATTTTTGTATTTGTATATATGAGATGTTTATATTTAAGTATGAGATGTTTGTATTTGTGTATATGAGATGTTTGTATTTGTGTATATGAGATGTTTGTATTTGTGTATATGAGATGTTTGTACTTAAGAATATGAGATGTTTGATTGGTTTTGTGTCAGTGTGGTCACTATACTCAGTCTGATTGGTTGTGGTCAGTGTGGTCACTATATTCAGTCTGACTGGTTGTGTGTCAGTGTGGTCACTATATTCAGTCTGACTGGTTTTGTGTCAGTGTGGTTATTATACTCAGTCTGACTGGTAGCGTGTCAGTGTGGTCACTATACTCAGTCTGATTGGTTGTGGTCAGTGTGGTTATTATACTCAGTCTGATTGGTTGTGGTCAGTGTGGTCACTATATTCAGTCTGACTGGTTGTGTGTCAGTGTGGTCACTATACTCAGTCTAACTGGTTTTGTGTCAGTGTGGTCACTATACTCAGTCTGATTGGTTGTGGTCAGTGTGGTTATTATACTAAGTCTGATTGGTTGTAGTCAGTGTGGTTATTATACTCCGTCTGACTGGTTGTGGTCAGTGTGGTCACTCTACTCAGTCTGATTGGTTGTGTGTCAGTGTGGTCACTATTCTCAGTCTGATTGGTTGTGGTCAGTGTGGTTATTATACTCAGTCTGATTGGTTGTAGTCAGTGTGGTTATTATACTCCGTCTGATTGGTTGTGGTCAGTGTGGTCACTATACTCAGTCTGATTGGTTGTGGTCAGTGTGGTCACTATACTCAGTCTGGTTGTGGTCAGTTTGGTCACTCTACTCAGTCTGATTGGTTGTGTGTCAGTGTGGTCACTATACTCAGTCTGATTGGTTGTGGTCATTGTGGTCACTATACTCAGTGTGATTGGTTGTGTGTCAGTGTGGTCACCATACTCAGTCTGATTGGTTGTGGTCAGTGTGGTCACTATACTCAGTCTGATTGGTTTTGTGTCAGTGTGGTCACTATACTCAGTCTGATTGGTTGTGTGTCAGTGTGGTCATTATATTCAGTCTGATTTGTTGTGGTCAGTGTTGTCACTATACTCAGTCTGATTGGTTTTGTGTCAGTGTGCTTATTATACTCAGTCTGATTGGTTGTGGTCAGTGTGGTCACTATACTCAGTCTGATTGGTTGTGTGTCAGTGTGGTCACTATACTCAGTCTGATTGGTTGTGCGTCAGTGTGGTCACTATACTCAGTCTGATTGGTTGTGGTCAGTGTGGTCATTATACTCATATACTCACATGTGTATGTGTGTATGTGTGTGTATACATTTGTGTGTGTGTACGTTGAATGTGTGAGGTGCATGTGTAAGTTAGGTGTGTAAGGTGTGCGTGAGGTATGTGTGTAAGGTGTGTGTGTAAGGTGTGCGTGAGGTATGTGTGTAAGGTGTGTGTGTGTAAGGTGTGTGTGTAAGTTAGGTGTGTAAGGTGTGCGTGAGGTATGTGTGTAAGGTGTGTGTGTAAGGTGTGCGTGAGGTATGTGTGTACGGTGTGTGTGTAAGGTAGGTGTGTAAGGTGTGCGTGAGGTATGTGTGTAAGGTAGGTGTGTAAGGTGTGTGTGTAAGGTAGGTGTGTAAGGTGTGCGTGAGGTATGTGTGTACGGTGTGTGTGTGTAAGGTGTGCGTGAGGTATGTGTGTACGGTGTGTGTGTAAGGTAGGTGTGTAAGGTGTGCATCAGGTATGTGTGTAAGGTAGGTGTGTAAGGTGTGTGTGTGTAAGGTGTGTGTGTAAGGTAGGTGTGTAAGGTGTGCGTGAGGTATGTGTGTAAGGTAGGTGTGTAAAGTGTGCGTGAGGTATGTGTGTACGGTGTGTGTGTAAGTTAGGTGTGTAAGGTGTGCATGAGGTATGTGTGTAAGGTGTGTGTGTGTAAGGTGTGTGTGTAAGGTAGGTGTGTAAGGTGTGCGTGAGGTATGTGTGTAAGGTAGGTGTGTAAAGTGTGCGTGAGGTATGTGTGTACGGTGTGTGTGTAAGGTAGGTGTGTAAGGTGTGCATCAGGTATGTGTGTAAGGTAGGTGTGTAAGGTGTGTGTGTGTAAGGTGTGTGTGTAAGGTAGGTGTGTAAGGTGTGCGTGAGGTATGTGTGTAAGGTAGGTGTGTAAAGTGTGCGTGAGGTATGTGTGTACGGTATGTGTGTAAGGTGTGTGTGTAAGGTGTGTGTGTAAGGTGTTCCTGAGTTATGTATATGGATCCAGCAGGTCTGTGATGGGGGATTATTTGGAGAGTAAATGAAAGTAAATCGCAGGTGCAGGTGTGAGCAGGTTCTCTAAAGGAACCTGATGAACCAGTTACAGCGTCCAGGTGAACTCACACCTTCTCGTCTCTTCTGTTTATGAAAGTTGTCGGTTCACCGCTTGCGATCTTGGATTGTTAAAGGACACCGAACTGCCTGAGACAAGCGGAGAAACGGAGAAACGGAGAAACGGAGTGGAGACTGTAGATGCAGTGACGGCGTTGGGGAGTGATTAGAATGATCAGAAACTCTGGCGGTCTTCGTTTATGTGTTGTTTTTGTTTTGTTTTGTTTTGTTTTGTTGTTGTTTTTGTTTTGTTTTGTTGTTGTTTTTGTTTTGTTTTGTTTATCTGTAGGGCACCGTGTTCGTCCAGTGGCGTCTCTGAGATGTCCTGGTTGCAGGTCTTACTGCGAGCTCTATCTAGTTGTGCTACTGTGTGCACTCCTGAAACAGTTGTGTGTCTTTGTGTTCCAGGACCTTTTCACTCACTGCCACTTACTGGATCACTCCACCTTCAGAGTTCCATTACCTGTTTTACAAATTAAGCACTGTGTGTAAGGTGTGCGTGAGGTATGTGTGTAAGGTGTGCGTGAGGTATGTGTGTAAGGTGTGTGTGTAAGGGGCGTATGTAAGACATGTGTGTGAAGTGTGTGTCTGAGGTGCGTGTTAGGCGTATGTGTGAGGTGTGTCTGTGAGTGTGTTTGAGGTGCGTGTGTGAGGTATGCGTGTGTGTGAGCTGTGTTTGTGAGGTGTGTGTGAGGTGTGTGTGTGTGTAAGATGCATATGTAAGGTGTGTGTGTAGGATGCGTGTGTGAGGTGTGTGTGTGAGGTGTGTGTGTGTAAGGTGCATGTGAGATGCGTGTGAGAGTGTGTGTGTAAGCTGCATGTAATTTGTGTGTGTGAGTGTGCATCTCTCTCTCTCTCTCTGTCTCTCTCTCTGTCTGTCTCTCTCTCTCTCTGTCTCTCTCTCTGTCTCTCTCTCTCTCTGTCTCTCTCTCTCTCTCTCTGTCTCTCTGTCTCTCTCTCTGTCTGTCTCTCTCTCTCTCTCTCTCTTTCTCTGTGTCTCTCTCTCTGTCTCTCTCTCTCTGTCTCTCTCTCTGTCTCTCTCTCTGTCTCTCTCTGTGTCTCTCTCTGTCTCTCTCTCTCTCTCTGTGTCTCTGTGTCTCTCTCTCTGTCTCTCTCTCTCTGTCTGTCTGTCTCTCTCTCTCTCTCTGTCTGTCTCTCTGTCTCTGTGTCTCTCTCTCTCTCTCTGTCTCTCTCTCTCTGTCTCTCTCTCTGTCTCTCTCTCTCTGTGTCTCTCTGTCTCTCTCTCTGTCTGTCTCTCTCTCTCTATCTCTGTGTCTCTGTGTCTCTCTCGCTGTCTCTCTCTCTGTCTCTCTCTCTGTCTCTTTCTCTGTCTCTCTCTCTGTCTCTCTCTCTCTTTCTCTCTCTCTCTCTGTCTCTCTCTCTGTCTCTTTCTCTGTATCTCTCTCTGTCTCTCTCTCTCTCTCTCTGTCTCTCTCTCTCTCTCTCTGTGTCTCTCTGTCTCTCTCTCTGTCTGTCTCTCTCTCTCTATCTCTGTCTCTCTCGCTGTCTCTCTCTCTGTCTCTCTCTCTGTCTCTTTCTCTGTCTCTCTCTCTGTCTCTCTCTCTCTCTCTTTCTCTGTCTCTCTCTCTGTCTCTCTCTCTCTCTCTCTCTGTCTCTCTCTCTGTCTCTCTCTCTGTCTCTCTCTCTGTCTCTCTTTCTCTCTCTCTCTCTGAGCTGCTGTTGTGATGGTGGAGAAGATGAAAGCTGCTGAGATCTGTTAATGTGCTTCATGCTGAGCGTCTATTGTTCTGTTGATTAAATGTTTGACTCTGTTTACAAACACTTTCACTCTGAACTGATTAACGTCTCAGTAAACAAACTCTGATCAGCTTCACTCCGGCTCCTAGTTCATCTTCCTACATCCTTATATACGGTTTACATCACAATACGTAAACAAAGAAACTAGTAAACAAATAAATTAATGCATAAATCAACAAAGAAACCAGTAAATAAGTAAATAAATCAGTCAATAAATAAATTAATAAACACATCAGTAAATAAACAAACAAATAAATCAGTAAATAAATAAATAAGTCAATAAGTCAATAAATAATCAAATAAATAAGTAATTAAAAAATAAATCAATAAATCAGTAAATAAATAAATAATGCAGGTAGTTTAGTTATGTTATTTTATTAGTTCTTTTTTTTAATAAACAAAAGTAAAACATTTCTTCTGCTGTTTGTGTCGCTGACTGTGCGAGTGTTTGATAGAGGAGACATTCAGGACCCCCCCCCCCCACCCCCAACCTCTCCATAGCTTAATAAGCACTTCTGTGGAGGGAGTGAGGAATCATGGGATACGGTCGGGGGGCCGCAGGTATAAAGGGGTTCGGGAGGATCACACATCAAACTGTTTGGAACCAGCAGAAGAAAGAACGGTTCTCCAGATGGAACAGCAGACGTTCAGCAGGAGCTCCAGAGAACACAGCATGTGGAGAGACGACAGCAGCGGTAAACGTTAATAACATATTTATTACAAACAGTCCCTGATTTCTCTGTGACGGCAGATTAACAGTCATATTAATGTTTATAACAATAACATTAATGTTTATAGCAGTAATATTAAAGTTTATAACAGTAACATTAATGTTATAAAAGTCATATTAATGTTTATAACAATAACATTAATGTTCATAGCAGTAATATTAAAGTTTATAACAGTAACATTAATGTTATAAAAGTCATATTAAAGTTTATAACAGTAACATTAATGTTTATAGCAGTAATATTAATGTTTATAACAGTCATATTAAAGTTTATAACATTAACATTAATGTTATAAAAGTCATATTAAAATTTATGACAATTACATTAATGTTTATAGCAGTAATATTAATGTTTATAACAGTCATATTAAAGTTTTTAACAGTAACATTAATGTTATAAAAGTCATATTAAAGTTTATAACAGTAAATTAATGTTTATAACAGTAACATTAATGTTTGTAACAGTCATATTAAAGTTTATAACTGTAACATTTATGTTTATAACAGTAACATTAAAGTTTATAACAGTCATATTAATGTTTATAAAAGTCATATTAAAGTTTATAACAGTAACATTATTGTTTATAACAGTCATATGAAAGTTTTTAACAGTCATATTAAAGTTTATAACAGTAACATTTGTGTCTATAAAAGTCATATTAAGGTTTATAACAGTAAATTAATGTTTATAACAGTAACATTAATGTTTATAACAGTCATATTAAAGTTCATAACAGTAATATTAAAGTTTATAACATTAACATTAATGTTATAAAAGTCATATTAAAATGTATGACAATTACATTAATGTTTATAACAGTAACATTAATGTTATAAAAGTCATATTAAAGTTTATAACAGTAACATTAATGTTTATAGCAGTAATATTAATGTTTATAACAGTCATATTAAAGTTTATAACATTAACATTAATGTTATAAAAGTCATATTAAAATTTATGACAATTACATTAATGTTTATAGCAGTAATATTAATGTTTATAACAGTCATATTAAAGTTTTTAACAGTAACATTAATGTTATAAAAGTCATATTAAAGTTTATAACAGTAAATTAATGTTTATAACAGTAACATTAATGTTTATAACAGTCATATTAAAGTTTGTAACAGTCATATTAAAGTTTATAACTGTAACATTTATGTTTATAACAGTAACATTAAAGTTTATAACAGTAACATTAATGTTTATAACAGTCATATTAAAGTTTATAACAGTAACATTAATGTTTATAACAGTCATATTAAAGTTCATAACAGTAATATTAAAGTTCATAACAGTAACATTAATGTTTATAAAATTCATATTAAAGTTTATAATAGTAAATTAATGTTTATAACAGTCATATTAAAGTTTATAACAGTCATATTAAAGTTTATAACAGTCATACTAAAGTTTGTAACGTAACATTATTTTTTATAACTGTAATAATAAAGTTTATAACAGTCATGTTATAACATTAATGTTTATAAAAGTCATATTAAAGTTTATAACAGTAACATTATTGTTTATAACAGTCATATGAAAGTTTATAACAGTCATATTAAAGTTTATAACTAACATTTGTGTTTATAAAAGTCATATTAAGGTTTATAACAGTAAATTAATGTTTATAACAGTAACATTAATGTTTATAACAGTCATATTAAAGTTTATAACAGTCATATTAAAGTTCATAACAGTAACATTAATGTTTATAAAAGTCATATTAAAGTTTATAATAGTAAATTAATGTTTATAACAGTCGTATTAAAGTTTATAACAGTCATATTAAAGTTTATAACAGTCATATTAAAGTTTGTAACGTAACATTATTTTTTGTAACTGTAATAATAAAGTTTATGACAGTCATGTTATAACATTAATGTTTATAAAAGTCATATTAAAGTTTATAATTGTAACATTAATGTTTGTAACGGCCATATTAAAGTTTATAAAAGTCATATTAAAGTTTATAATTGTAACATTAATGTTTGTAACAGCCATATTAAAGTTTATAACAGTAAATTAGTGTTTATAAAAGTCATATTAAAGTTTATAACAGTAACATTAATGTTTATAACAGCAACATTAATGTTTATAACAGTCATTAATGTTCACAACAGTAATATGATAAAAAATAACAGTAATATTTGAGTTTATAACAGTAATATTTGAGTTTATAACAGTAATATTTGAGTTAAATGCTGGTGGTTTGGTTGTAAACATTAGAAATATGAAAGTTTTCTTATCAGACCCACATTTTCGGCCTATCAATGTTGATGAGCGGCGGCGCTGACGCTCTGGTGTGTTCTGCAGAAGCTCCTCAGCAGGTCTGCGTGAGCGGAGGTGTGTCGAGAGGAGCCAGTCGCAGGAAACGGACCAGCTTCTCCAAAGAACACGTGGAGCTTCTGCGAGCCACGTTTGAGACGGACCCCTATCCGGGAATCAGCCTGAGAGAGAGTCTGTCACAGACCACCGGCCTGCCCGAGTCCCGCATACAGGTGAGGTCAGAGGTCAACACAGTGGGCAGTAACACTGAGGCTAAACAGGAGAAAGAGTGAGAGTGTGAAACTCACTCTCTCACTCTTACTGTAGTCTGATCAAACATTACACTCTTACACATCTCCGGATCTCAGCATCTCAGGATCTCAGGATCTTAGGATCTTAGGATCCCGGATCTCAGGATCTTAGGATCTTAGGATCTCAGGATCTTAGGATCTCCGGATCTCAGGATCTAAGGATCTTAGGATCTCAGGATCTTAGGATCTTAGGATCTTAGGATCTTAGGATCTCAGGATCTCTCGTCATAATAATAAACTCACCTGTTCGTCCACCTCAGAGCAGTAAAGCGTCTGTCACACCTTCAGCAGGCGTTTACTCACACTCGTTACTTCTACTGAACCCTAAACAGCGAGGCGCTAGCCGGACTCCTAGCGGAGGCAGAACTCAGAGAGGAGCTGATTCCGGTAGTTTTATCTCCTGCGTTTACTCGACCTGGACTCAGATGATGAAACTGTGAGCTTATCTTCACTTTTCTCTAACGCTCCGCAGATACCTGTCCATGTTCTTCAGGATGTCATTTGAAAATGATTAACCCTGGTATCTGCTGGTTCCTCTAATCTCAGGATTGTATTCTTAGGTGGTCAAACATGGTTATCTCCTCCTCGTCCTTCTGCAGGTTTGGTTCCAGAACAGAAGAGCTCGTTCGTTGAAGTGTAAGAGCGGCAAGAAGTCTGTGTGGCAGACCGGTGCCATTATTCCATCTTACGGAGCCCCCCGGAGCCCACCGGCTGATCCACGTCTGACCGGCGAAGAGGTGTCCACTCTCCCGTCACCACCGTCACTACCGCTCACGTACCCAGCACGGGTTAAAGAAGAGGTGGAGGAGGACTGCTACTACACAGGCTGCTCTCCGTCCTCCTCCAGCGTCTGTGGCGATTCAGGCTACGGGACTCCGTACGGTCTCCACCAGTGGCGGTCCATTAACCCCCACTCCAGCCCCCTACTCCTCGCCTCTGAACACGAGACCCCCTGCTGGGCTCAGAGTTACGATCCAGCGTCGCCTCTGTGCTCTGTATGGAGATCTGCCAACGTAGACACCCTGACCGGTAGCACCAGCTCCGACTCCAGTCAGGCCTTTTACTGCCCTCCACCCTCCGTTCTCCGCCCCCCCGACTCGCGCAGCAGGGACGAGGGTCAGGACCGCACCCCACCGACCGCCTTCTGCCCTCAAAAGTCCTACACGGTCGGAGCTGAAGAGCAGCAGGACAGACGTCTCCATCACGGTCCCGTTCCTGACCTGCCCACGCTGTCCTTGCAGGAGATCCTGGGGGAACTTCAGGGGGACTGGTGGGAAGGAGACCACCCTGCTGAGGCCACACTGATGTACTGCTGAAGGCCGATTCAAACTTCTGCAAAGACTCGTATCTGCCTGGACGCAGACCAGTGGTCCGACGTAGATCAGAGCAGATCTCCAGCTTCAGACCCTGCAGACTCATTAGCAGAACATCTTCCACCAATCAGGAAACACCTTCTGACCTCACACTGCCTCACACCGCCTCAAACCGCCTCACACCAGAACACCTCACACTGAAACACCTCAGCCTGAAACACCTCACACTGAAACACCTCAGCCTGAAACACCTCACACTAGAACACTGAAACACCTCACACTAGAACACTGAAACACCTCACACCAGAACACCTCACACTAGAACACTGAAACACCTCACACTGAAACACCTCACACCGCCTCACACTGCCTCACACTGGAACACTCACAGCAAAACACCTCACACTGAAACACTTCACACTAGAACATTGAAACATCTCACACTGAAACACCTCACACTGAAACACCTCACACCGCCTCATACTGCCTCACACTGGAACACTCACAGCAAAACACCTCACACTAGAACACTGAAACATCTCACACTAGAACACTGAAACACCTCACACTGAAACACCTCACACTGAAACACCTCACACTAGAACACTGAAACACCTCACACTGAAACACCTCACACTAGAACACTGAAACACCTCACACCAGAACACCTCACACTAGAACACTGAAACACCTCACACCGCCTCACACTGCCTCACACTGGAACACTCACAGCAAAACACCTCACACTGAAACACCTCACACTGAAACACCTCACACTAGAACACTGAAACACCTCAGACTGAAACACCTCACACTGAAACACCTCACACTGAAACACCTCACACTAGAACACTGAAACACCTCAGACTGAAACACCTCACACTGAAACACCTCACACTGAAACACCTCACACTAGAACACTGAAACACCTCACACTGAAACACCTCACACTAGAACACTGAAACACCTCACACTGAAACACCTCACACTAGAACACCTCACACTAGAACACTGAAACACCTCACACCAGAACACCTCACACTAGAACACTGAAACACCTCACAATGAAACACCTCACACCGCCTCACACTGCCTCACACTGGAACACTCACAGCAAAACACCTCACACTGAAACACTTCACACTAGAACACTGAAACATCTCACACTGAAACACCTCACACTGAAACACCTCACACTAGAAAACTGAAACACCTCAGACTGAAACACCTCACACTAGAACACTGAAACACCTCACACTGAAACACCTCACACTAGTACACTGAAACACCTCACACCAGAACACTGAAACACCTCACACTGAAACACCTCACACTAGAACACCTCACACCT
>CM038706.1:52847339-52892339 GCA_021613375.1 Megaleporinus macrocephalus | reverse complement strand
GAGTGTGTGTGTGTGTGTGTGAGTGTGTGTGTGAGTGTGTGTGTGTGTGTGTGTGTGTGTGTGTGAGTGTGTGTGCGTGTGAGTGTGTCAAGTCAAGTCAAGTCAATTTTATTTATATAGCGCTTTTTACAACGATGTTGTCTCAAAGCAGCTTTACAGAGTTTTGAAAACAGTTATAACATATACCCCCCCCAGTGAGCAAGCCAGAGGCAACAGTGGCAAGAACACCTCCCTCAACTGGAGGAAGAAACCTTGGGAGGAACCAGACTCACAAGGGGAGACCCATCCTCCTCTGGTCAAACAGTATTTACAGTTTGAACTAAATACCAAAGAAAGGAGTCTCTGTTTGAAATCTGGATAGCAAAGCTTTAGAAGCTGCACAGATAGAGGCAGTGTATGACTGAGGCAGTCTCTGGCTGAGGCAGTCTATGACAGTCTTTATGTAAAGTGGGCGTGAGCTGAAACAGTCCCATCCTATCTCAGTGCTGGTGCATCTGGATGGCACAGTGATGTAACTGAGGGTGTAGCAGTAAATGGACAGGTGAGCTGGCTGGTGATGGTGGGGTGATGGCCCGATGATCAGTCCTTCAACAGCCTTCAACAGACAGGAGGACAGTCATTTCCTCAGGAAGAGTAAAGAGAAAGAGTTAGTTGGGCTCAGGAGTGAGACTGTAGAGAATATGAATTTTCAGAATTTTAGAGTGTGGTTGGTGACTCCGGCAGATCTAACTATAACAGCCTAAACTAAAAGGAGAGAACCAGAAGGTAACATGGACATGAGACCACCCTGAGACACTGGGGTCCCCCCACTCCACCATCAACAAACCTGTGTGATCGCGTGAAGTGGTGGAACAACAGCACCAACATCTCAGTTTACCATAAACCTCTGTGTCCAAGAACCCCCAGATCTCCTGCCTTTATCTAAAAGAGAAGCTTAATTACAAAAAGCTACACTAAACAAGTATGTTTTTAGTCTAGACTTAAATATTGAGACTGTGTCAGAGTCCCGAACATTAACTGGGAGATTATTCCACAATTTTGGGGCTTTGTAGGAAAAAGCTCTTCCCCCCTTTATTGTAGTCTTCTGAATTTTAGGAACTATTAGAAAACCAGCATCCTGTGATCTGAGTGAACGTGGCGGTTCATAATAGGAAATTAGATCTTGCAGGTACTCCGGTGTGAGACCGTGCAGGGCTTTATACGTCAGTAATAGAATTTTATAGTCGATACGGAATTTAACAGGAAGCCAGTGTAGCTGATAAAACTGGACTGATGATCGAATTTCCTGGTTTTAGTTAGTACTCTAGCTGCAGCGTTCTGAACTAACTGAAGTTTATTCAGGTTCCTGCTGGAGCATCCTGACAATAATGCATTACAGTAATCTAGCCTTGAGGTTATAAAGGCATGTATCAACTTTTCAGCATCAGACACAGATAACGCATTTCTTAACTTTGAAATGTTTCGTAGGTGAAGAAACGCTGTTCTTGTAATATTACCTACGTGTTGATTAAATGTCAGATCTGAGTCAATTGTTACACCAAGATTTTTGGCTACTGAACCAGGAACTACAGAGAAGTCAGCAAGATTTAACATTAAATCTGAACATGTAGTCCGAGCAGCCTTTGGGCCGAGGAGGAGAACTTCCGTTTTATCTGGGTTTAAAAGAAGGAAGTTCTGTAGCATCCAAAGTCTAATATCTCTTACACAATCTTCTATCTTATTTAATCTGGATTTATCATCTGGTTTGGCTGATATGTACAGTTGTGTATCATCGGCATAACAGTGGAAACTAATTCCATGTCTATTTATAACTGAGCCTAATGGTAGCATATATAGTGTAAATAACAGAGGACCTAAAACAGAACCTTGTGGAACTCCATATTTCACTTTTGTAGTGTTAGACGATACATTATTTATCTTTACAAACTGAAAGCGATCACTAAGGTAAGATGTGAACCAGGATAACGCTGTTCCTGTGATTCCAACTATATTTTCTAACCTGTCCAAGAGAATAGTGTGATCTATAGTGTCAAAAGCTGCACTTAGATCTAGTAACACCAGTAGAGATACGTGGCCCTGATCAGAGGCAAGAAGAAGATCATTTGTTATCTTAACTAAAGCTGTCTCTGTGCTGTGATGTGGCCTAAAACCAGATTGGAATTTTTCATATATGTTGTTCTTATGTAGATGAGAACAGAGTTGTCGAGCTACAGCCTTTTCTAAAATCTTAGAGATAAAAGGTAAATTGGAAATGGGTCTATAACTGGACAGTTCTCTGGGGTTAAGATTTGGCTTCTTTATCAAGGGTTTAATCACAGCTAGTTTAAAAGACTTAGGTACATGACCCAGACTAAGAGAAGAGTTGATGATAGTTAAGATAGGTTTAATAATAGCTGGTAATACTTGTTTCAATAGGCTTGTTGGAATCATATCGAGTGAGCATGTAGCAGAAGTTGAGGAAGAGATTAGTTTTTCTAGTTCTTTCTGCTGTAGTGGAGAAAATGTTTCTAGTGTTTCTTCTAAAATCACATTTTGTGCTGTTTGAGCCAAACCGGATGAAGGATAGGTTACTCGTATTGGTAGAACTTTTTGTCTAATATTCTCGATTTTGCTATTGAAAAAGTCCATGAAATCATTGCTGCTGTGGTCGGCGGGTATTTGAGGTTCAGATCCTGCCTGATTTTTGGTAAGTTTTGCGATGGTGCTAAATAAAACTCTAGGATTGTTTTTGTTGTGTTCGATGAGTGTGGACAGGTATGCTGAGTGTGTGTTGATGAGTGTGGACAGGTATGCTGAGTGTGTGTTGGTGAGTGTGGACAGGTATGCTGAGTGTGTGTTGGTGAGTGTGGACAGGTATGCTGAGTGTGTGCTGTCCTTCCAAGCAGAGTGAAATACCTCTAGCTTGGTCACTCTCCATTTGCGTTCTAATTTCCGTACTGTCTGTCTTAAGGTGCGTACTTCATTGTTGTACCACGGAGCGAGCTTTTTTTGTTGCATCTTTTTAATTTTTATAGGTGCAACGTTGTCTAAAGTTAGTCGGAGCGTATTTTCTACGCAGTCAGTTATTCTGTCTAGCTCTGTTGGGTCTGATGATGGAAAAATTATGGTTGATAAATCTGGAAGAGTTTCAATAAAGTTCTGAGATGTATTTGGCATTATTGAACGTTTCATGCAATAACGGGGTGTACATACATTTTTACTGAGACTCAATTCATATGAAATTAGGTAGTGATCTGAAACTACTGAAGTCTGTGGAAGAACAGTAAGATTATGTATATCAACACCTAAAGTCAAAACTAGATCTAGTGTGTGATTACAGGAATGTGTAGGCCCTATTACATTCTGAGTGAGACCTATAGAGTCTAAGATAGATGAAAAAGCCTTTTTTAATGGATCTGCTGAGTTTTCAAAGTGAATATTAAAATCTCCTGCGATTATTAGTTTTTCAGCGCTCACTGCTAGATCTGCAACAAAGTCACTAAATTCTTTTAAGAACTCAGAATAAGGTCCTGGTGGTCTATAAATGCTGACTAGGGTGAGTACACTTCTATTAGTGGTCGGATTGTGTGTGTGAGTGTGTGTGTGTGAGTGTGTGTGTGTGTGTGTGTGAGTGTGTGTGTGTGAGTGTGTGTGTGTGTGAGTGTGTGAGTGTGTGTGTGAGTGTGTGTGTGTGTGTGTGTGTGTGTGTGTGTGAGTGTGTGTGTGAGTGTGAGTGTGTGTGTGTGAGTGTGTGTGTGAGTTATGAAGTGTTCTGTGAATATTACTGGGTTTTTATGATTGTGTGTTTTTTTCTTTTATGTTTGTAATTTACTTAAAAGTTCTTTATTAGTGACGTATTGAGACACGATAGAGTTCCACTACATTCTTTACCCGAACCTCACTTTAATCCTCACTTTAAACCTCACTTTATTCCTCACTTTCAAATCTTACTTTAAAATCTTACTTTAAACCTCACTTTAAACCCCACTTTAATCCTCACTTTCAAATCTTACTTTAAAATCTTACTTTAAACCTCACTTTAAACCTCACTTTAATCCTCACTTTAATCCTTACTTTAAACCTCACTTTAATCCTCACTTTAAACCACACTTTAAACCTCACTTTAATCCTTACTTTAAACCTCACTTTAAACCTCACTTTAAACCCCGATTTTCAACCACACTTTAATCCTCACTTTAAACCTCATTTTAAACCTCACTTTAAACCACACTTTAATCCTCACTTTAAACCTCACTTTAATCCTCACTTTAATCCTCACTTTAAACCTCACTTTAATCCTCACTTTAAAATCTTACTTTATACCTCACTTTAATCCTCACTTTAATCCACACTTTAAACCTCACTTTAAACCTCACTTTAATCCTCACATTAAAATCTTACTTTATACCTCACTTTAATCCTCACTTTAAAATCTTACTTTAATCCTCACTTTAAACCTCACTTTAATCCTCACTTTAAAATCTTACTTTAATCCTCACTTTAAACCTCACTTTAATCCTCACTTTAAACCTCACTTTAAACCTCACTTTAATCCTCACTTTAAACCTCACTTTAATCCTCACTTTAAACCTCACTTTAAACCTCACTTTAATCCTCACTTTAAACCTCACTTTAATCCTCACTTTAAACCTCACTTTAAACCTCACTTTAATCCTCACTTTAAACCTCACTTTAATCCTCACTTTAAACCTCACTTTAAACCTCACTTTAATCCTCATTTTAAACCTCACTTTAATCCTCACTTTAAACCTCACTTTAAAATCTTACTTTAAAATCTTACTTTAATCCTTACTTTAAACCTCACTTTAAACCTCACTTTAATCCTCACTTTAATACTCACTTTAATCCTCACTTTAAATCTCACTTTAATCCCCACTTTAATCCTCACTTTAAAATCTTACTTTAATCCTCACATTAAACCGCACTTTAATCCTCACTTTAAACCTCACTTTAATCCTCACTTTAAACCTCACTTTAAACCCCAATTTTTTTAACCACACTTTAATCCTCACTTTAATCCTCGTGTGTGTGAGTGTGATTCACTTTAATCCTCGTGTGTGTGAGTGTGTGAGTGTGAGAGTGTGTGTGTGAGTGTGTGTGCGTGTGAGTGTGTGTGTGAGTGTGTGTGTGAGCGTGTGTGTGTGTGTGTGTGAGTGTGTGTGTGAGTGTGTGTGTGAGTGTGTGTGTGTGAGTGTGAGTGTGTGTGAGTGTGTGAGTGTGAGTGCGTGAGTGTGTGTGAGTGTGTGTGCGTGTGAGTGTGAGTGTGTGTGTGAGTGTGTGTGTGAGTGTGTGTGTGAGTGTGTGTGTGTGTGTGAGTGTGTGTGTGAGTGTGTGTGTGTGTGTGTGTGTGTGTGTGAGTGTGTGAGTGTGTGTGCGTGTGAGTGTGTGCGTGTGAGTGTGTGTGTGTGAGTGTGTGTGAGTGTGTGTGTGTGAGTGTGTGTGTGTGTGAGTGTGTGAGTGTGTGTGTGAGTGTGTGTGTGTGTGTGTGTGTGAGTGTGTGTGTGAGTGTGAGTGTGTGTGTGTGAGTGTGTGTGTGAGTTATGAAGTGTTCTGTGAATATTACTGGGTTTTTATGATTGTGTGTTTTTTTCTTTTATGTTTGTAATTTACTTAAAAGTTCTTTATTAGTGACGTATTGAGACACGATAGAGTTCCACTACATTCTTTACCCGAACCTCACTTTAATCCTCACTTTCAAATCTTACTTTAAAATCTTACTTTAAACCTCACTTTAAACCCCACTTTAATCCTCACTTTCAAATCTTACTTTAAAATCTTACTTTAAACCTCACTTTAAACCTCACTTTAATCCTCACTTTAATCCTTACTTTAAACCTCACTTTAATCCTCACTTTAAACCACACTTTAAACCTCACTTTAATCCTTACTTTAAACCTCACTTTAAACCCCGATTTTCAACCACACTTTAATCCTCACTTTAAACCTCACTTTAAACCTCATTTTAAACCTCACTTTAAACCACACTTTAATTCTCACTTTAAACCTCACTTTAATCCTCACTTTAATCCTCACTTTAAACCTCACTTTAATCCTCACTTTAAAATCTTACTTTATACCTCACTTTAATCCACACTTTAAACCTCACTTTAAACCTCACTTTAATCCTCACATTAAAATCTTACTTTATACCTCACTTTAATCCTCACTTTAATCCTCACTTTAAAATCTTACTTTAATCCTCACTTTAAACCTCACTTTAATCCTCACTTTAAAATCTTACTTTAATCCTCACTTTAAACCTCACTTTAATCCTCACTTTAAACCTCACTTTAAACCTCACTTTAATCCTCACTTTAAACCTCACTTTAATCCTCACTTTAAACCTCACTTTAAACCTCACTTTAATCCTCACTTTAAACCTCACTTTAATCCTCACTTTAAACCTCACTTTAATCCTCACTTTAATCCTCATTTTAAACCTCACTTTAATCCTCACTTTAAACCTCACTTTAAAATCTTACTTTAAAATCTTACTTTAATCCTTACTTTAAACCTCACTTTAAACCTCACTTTAATCCTCACTTTAATACTCACTTTAATCCTCACTTTAAATCTCACTTTAATCCCCACTTTAATCCTCACTTTAAAATCTTACTTTAATCCTCACATTAAACCGCACTTTAATCCTCACTTTAAACCTCACTTCAATCCTCACTTTAAACCTCACTTTAAACCCCAATTTTTTTAACCACACTTTAATCCTCACTTTAAACCTCACTTTAATCCTCACTTTAATCCTCACTTTAATCCTCACTTTAAACCTCACTTTAAACCACACTTTAATCCTCACTTTAAATCTCACTTTAATCCTCACTTTAAAATCTTACTTTAAAATCTTACTTTAATCCTCACTTTAATCCTCACTTTAAAATCTTACTTTAAAATCTTACTTTAATCCTCACTTTAAACCTCACTTTTATCCTCACTTTAAAATCTTACTTTATACCTCACTTTAATCCTCACTTTAATCCTCACTTTAAACCTCACTTTAAACCTCACTTTAAAATCTTACTTTAAAATCTTACTTTAATCCTCACTTTAATCCTCACTTTAAACCTCACTTTAATCCTCACTTTAAACCTCAATTTAAACCTCACTTTAATCCTCACTTTATAATCTTACTTTATAACTCACTTTAATCCTCACTTTAATCCTCACTTTAAACCTCACTTTAAACCTCACTTTAAAATCTTACTTTATACCTCACTTTAATCCTCACTTTAATCCTCACACTTTAATCCTCACTTTAATCCTCACTTTAAAATCTTACTTTAATCCTCACTTTAAACCTCACTTTAAAATCCTACTTTAAAATCTTACTTTAATCCTCACTTTAATCCTCACTTTAAAATCTTACTTTAAAATCTTACTTTAAAATCTTACTTTAATCCTCACTTTAAAATCTTACTTTAAAATCTTACTTTAATCCTCACTTTAAACCTCACTTTAATCCTCACTTTAAACCTCACTTTAAACCTCACTTTAAACCTCACTTTAAAATCTTACTTTAAAATCTTACTTTAATCCTTACTTTAATCCTTACTTTAAACCTCACTTTAAACCTCACTTTAAACCACACTTTAAACCTCACTTTAATCCTCACTTTAATCCTTACTTTAATCCTCACTTTAAACCTCACTTTAATACTCACTTTAATCCTCACTTTAAACCTCACTTTAATCCCCACTTTAATCCTCACTTTAAAATCTTACTTTAATCCTCACTTTAAACCGCACTTTAATCCTCACTTTAAACCTCACTTTAATCCTCACTTTAAACCTCACTTTAATCATCACTTTAATCATCACTTTAAACCTCACTTTAAACCCCAATTTTCAACCACACTTTAATCCTCACTTTAAACCTCACTTTAATCCTCACTTTAAACCTCACTTTAAACATCACTTTAAACCACACTTTAATCCTCACTTTAAACCTCACTTTAAACCACACTTTAATCCTCACATTAAATCTCACTTTAATCCTCACTTTAATCCTCGCTTTAAACCTCACTTTAATCCTCACTTTAAAATCTTACTTTAATCCTTACTTTAATCCTCACTTTAAACCTCACTTTAATCCTCACTTTAAAATCTTACTTTATACCTCACTTTAATCCTCACTTTAAACCTCACTTTAATCCTCACTTTAATCATCACTTTAAACCTCACTTTAATCTTCACTTTAAACCTCACTTTAATCCTCACTTTAAACCTCACTTTAACCCTCACTTTAAACCACTTTAATCCTCACTTTAATCCTCACTTTAATCCTCACTTTAAACCTCACTTTAATCCTCACTTTAAAATCTTACTTTAATCCTCACTTTAAACCTCACTTTAATCCTCACTTTAAACCTCACTTTAAACCTCACTTTAATCCTCATTTTAAACCTCACTTTAATCCTCACTTTAAACCTCACTTTAAACCTCACTTTAATCCTCACTTTAAACCTCACTTTAATCCTCACTTTAAACCTCACTTTAATCCTCACTTTAATCCTCATTTTAAACCTCACTTTAATCCTCACTTTAAACCTCACTTTAAAATCTTACTTTAAAATCTTACTTTAATCCTTACTTTAAACCTCACTTTAAACCTCACTTTAATCCTCACTTTAATACTCACTTTAATCCTCACTTTAAATCTCACTTTAATCCCCACTTTAATCCTCACTTTAAAATCTTACTTTAATCCTCACATTAAACCGCACTTTAATCCTCACTTTAAACCTCACTTTAATCCTCACTTTAAACCTCACTTTAAACCCCAATTTTTTTAACCACACTTTAATCCTCACTTTAAACCTCACTTTAATCCTCACTTTAATCCTCACTTTAATCCTCACTTTAAACCTCACTTTAAACCTCACTTTAATCCTCACTTTAAATCTCACTTTAATCCTCACTTTAAAATCTTACTTTAAAATCTTACTTTAATCCTCACTTTAATCCTCACTTTAATCCTCACTTTAAAATCTTACTTTAAAATCTTACTTTAATCCTCACTTTAAACCTCACTTTTATCCTCACTTTAAAATCTTACTTTATACCTCACTTTAATCCTCACTTTAATCCTCACTTTAAACCTCAATTTAAACCTCACTTTAATCCTCACTTTATAATCTTACTTTATAACTCACTTTAATCCTCACTTTAATCCTCACTTTAAACCTCACTTTAAACCTCACTTTAAAATCTTACTTTATACCTCACTTTAATCCTCACTTTAATCCTCACACTTTAATCCTCACTTTAATCCTCACTTTAAAATCTTACTTTAATCCTCACTTTAAACCTCACTTTAAAATCCTACTTTAAAATCTTACTTTAATCCTCACTTTAATCCTCACTTTAAAATCTTACTTTAAAATCTTACTTTAAAATCTTACTTTAATCCTCACTTTAAAATCTTACTTTAAAATCTTACTTTAATCCTCACTTTAATCCTCACTTTAAAATCTTACTTTAAAATCTTACTTTAATCCTCACTTTAAACCTCACTTTAATCCTCACTTTAAACCTCACTTTAAACCTCACTTTAAACCTCACTTTAAAATCTTACTTTAAAATCTTACTTTAATCCTTACTTTAATCCTTACTTTAAACCTCACTTTAAACCTCACTTTAAACCACACTTTAAACCTCACTTTAATCCTCACTTTAATCCTTACTTTAATCCTCACTTTAAACCTCACTTTAATACTCACTTTAATCCTCACTTTAAACCTCACTTTAATCCCCACTTTAATCCTCACTTTAAAATCTTACTTTAATCCTCACTTTAAACCGCACTTTAATCCTCACTTTAAACCTCACTTTAATCCTCACTTTAAACCTCACTTTAATCATCACTTTAATCATCACTTTAAACCTCACTTTAAACCCCAATTTTCAACCACACTTTAATCCTCACTTTAAACCTCACTTTAATCCTCACTTTAAACCTCACTTTAAACATCACTTTAAACCACACTTTAATCCTCACTTTAAACCTCACTTTAAACCACACTTTAATCCTCACATTAAATCTCACTTTAATCCTCACTTTAATCCTCGCTTTAAACCTCACTTTAATCCTCACTTTAAAATCTTACTTTAATCCTTACTTTAATCCTCACTTTAAACCTCACTTTAATCCTCACTTTAAAATCTTACCTTATACCTCACTTTAATCCTCACTTTAAACCTCACTTTAATCCTCACTTTAATCATCACTTTAAACCTCACTTTAATCTTCACTTTAAACCTCACTTTAATCCTCACTTTAAACCTCACTTTAACCCTCACTTTAAACCACTTTAATCCTCACTTTAATCCTCACTTTAATCCTCACTTTAATCCTCACTTTAAAATCTTACTTTAATCCTCACTTTAAACCTCACTTTAATCCTCACTTTAAACCTCACTTTAAACCTCACTTTAATCCTCACTTTAAACCTCACTTTAATCCTCACTTTAAACCTCACTTTAAACCTCACTTTAATCCTCACTTTAAACCTCACTTTAATCCTCACTTTAAACCTCACTTTAATCCTCACTTTAATCCTCATTTTAAACCTCACTTTAATCCTCACTTTAAACCTCACTTTAAAATCTTACTTTAAAATCTTACTTTAATCCTTACTTTAAACCTCACTTTAAACCTCACTTTAATCCTCACTTTAATACTCACTTTAATCCTCACTTTAAATCTCACTTTAATCCCCACTTTAATCCTCACTTTAAAATCTTACTTTAATCCTCACATTAAACCGCACTTTAATCCTCACTTTAAACCTCACTTTAATCCTCACTTTAAACCTCACTTTAAATCCCAATTTTTTTAACCACACTTTAATCCTCACTTTAAACCTCACTTTAATCCTCACTTTAATCCTCACTTTAAACCTCACTTTAAACCACACTTTAATCCTCACTTTAAATCTCACTTTAATCCTCACTTTAAAATCTTACTTTAAAATCTTACTTTAATCCTCACTTTAATCCTCACTTTAAAATCTTACTTTAAAATCTTACTTTAATCCTCACTTTAAACCTCACTTTTATCCTCACTTTAAAATCTTACTTTATACCTCACTTTAATCCTCACTTTAATCCTCACTTTAAACCTCACTTTAAACCTCACTTTAAACCTCACTTTAAAATCTTACTTTAAAATCTTACTTTAATCCTCACTTTAATCCTCACTTTAAACCTCACTTTAATCCTCACTTTAAACCTCAATTTAAACCTCACTTTAATCCTCACTTTATAATCTTACTTTATAACTCACTTTAATCCTCACTTTAATCCTCACTTTAAACCTCACTTTAAACCTCACTTTAAAATCTTACTTTATACCTCACTTTAATCCTCACTTTAATCCTCACTTTAAAATCTTACTTTAATCCTCACTTTAAACCTCACTTTAATCCTCACTTTAAAATCTTACTTTAATCCTCACTTTAAACCTCACTTTAAAATCCTACTTTAAAATCTTACTTTAATCCTCACTTTAATCCTCACTTTAAAATCTTACTTTAAAATCTTACTTTAAAATCTTACTTTAATCCTCACTTTAAAATCTTACTTTAAAATCTTACTTTAATCCTCACTTTAATCCTCACTTTAAAATCTTACTTTAAAATCTTACTTTAATCCTCACTTTAAACCTCACTTTAATCCTCACTTTAAACCTCACTTTAAACCTCACTTTAAAATCTTACTTTAAAATCTTACTTTAATCCTTACTTTAATCCTTACTTTAAACCTCACTTTAAACCTCACTTTAAACCACACTTTAAACCTCACTTTAATCCTCACTTTAATCCTTACTTTAATCCTCACTTTAAACCTCACTTTAATACTCACTTTAATCCTCACTTTAAACCTCACTTTAATCCCCACTTTAATCCTCACTTTAAAATCTTACTTTAATCCTCACTTTAAACCGCACTTTAATCCTCACTTTAATCCTCACTTTAAACCTCACTTTAATCATCACTTTAATCATCACTTTAAACCTCACTTTAAACCCCAATTTTCAACCACACTTTAATCCTCACTTTAAACCTCACTTTAATCCTCACTTTAAACCTCACTTTAAACATCACTTTAAACCACACTTTAATCCTCACTTTAAACCTCACTTTAAACCACACTTTAATCCTCACATTAAATCTCACTTTAATCCTCACTTTAATCCTCACTTTAAACCTCACTTTAATCCTCACTTTAAAATCTTACTTTAATCCTTACTTTAATCCTCACTTTAAACCTCACTTTAATCCTCACTTTAAAATCTTACTTTATACCTCACTTTAATCCTCACTTTAAACCTCACTTTAATCATCACTTTAAACCTCACTTTAATCTTCACTTTAAACCTCACTTTAATCCTCACTTTAAACCTCACTTTAACCCTCACTTTAAACCACTTTAATCCTCACTTTAATCCTCACTTTAATCCTCACTTTAAACCTCACTTTAATCCTCACTTTAAAATCTTACTTTAATCCTCACTTTAATCCTCACTTTAATCCTCACTTTAATCCTCACTTTAAACCTCACTTTAATCCTCACTTTAAAATCTTACTTTAATCCTCACTTTAAACCTCACTTTAATCCTCACTTTAAAATCTTACTTTAATCCTCACTTTAAACCTCACTTTAAAATCCTACTTTAAAATCTTACTTTAATCCTCACTTTAATCCTCACTTTAAAATCTTACTTTAAAATCTTACTTTAAAATCTTACTTTAATCCTCACTTTAAAATCTTACTTTAAAATCTTACTTTAATCCTCACTTTAATCCTCACTTTAAAATCTTACTTTAAAATCTTACTTTAATCCTCACTTTAAACCTCACTTTAATCCTCACTTTAAACCTCACTTTAAACCTCACTTTAAACCTCACTTTAAAATCTTACTTTAAAATCTTACTTTAATCCTTACTTTAATCCTTACTTTAAACCTCACTTTAAACCTCACTTTAAACCACACTTTAAACCTCACTTTAATCCTCACTTTAATCCTTACTTTAATCCTCACTTTAAACCTCACTTTAATACTCACTTTAATCCTCACTTTAAACCTCACTTTAATCCCCACTTTAATCCTCACTTTAAAATCTTACTTTAATCCTCACTTTAAACCGCACTTTAATCCTCACTTTAAACCTCACTTTAATCCTCACTTTAAACCTCACTTTAATCATCACTTTAATCATCACTTTAAACCTCACTTTAAACCCCAATTTTCAACCACACTTTAATCCTCACTTTAAACCTCACTTTAATCCTCACTTTAAACCTCACTTTAAACATCACTTTAAACCACACTTTAATCCTCACTTTAAACCTCACTTTAAACCACACTTTAATCCTCACATTAAATCTCACTTTAATCCTCACTTTAATCCTCACTTTAAACCTCACTTTAATCCTCACTTTAAAATCTTACTTTAATCCTTACTTTAATCCTCACTTTAATCCTCACTTTAAACCTCACTTTAATCCTCACTTTAAAATCTTACTTTATACCTCACTTTAATCCTCACTTTAAACCTCACTTTAATCCTCACTTTAATCATCACTTTAAACCTCACTTTAATCTTCACTTTAAACCTCACTTTAATCCTCACTTTAAACCTCACTTTAACCCTCACTTTAAACCACTTTAATCCTCACTTTAATCCTCACTTTAATCCTCACTTTAAACCTCACTTTAATCCTCACTTTAAACCTCACTTTAATCCTCACTTTAATCATCACTTTAAACCTCACTTTAATCTTCACTTTAAACCTCACTTTAATCCTCACTTTAAACCTCACTTTAAACCACTTTAATCCTCACTTTAATCCTCACTTTAATCCTCACTTTAAACCTCACTTTAATCCTCACTTTAAAATCTTACTTTAATCCTCACTTTAATCCTCACTTTAATCCTCACTTTAATCCTCACTTTAATCCTCACTTTAAAATCTTACTTTAAAATCTTACTTTAATCCTAAACCCGTAACCCGGAGCTCCGCAGCGGGAGGCCCAACCCGGCCCAGCCCAGCCGTGTCTGGTTCTGTATCCGTTTCTGATCACCTTGTTCCGGCGGCGGCGCGAACTCCGCGGTGAGTGATCAGACTGAGCTCCGCGGTGAGTGATCAGACTGAGCTCCTCGGTGAGTGATCAGACTGAGCTCCTCGGTGAGTGATCAGACTGATCTGGAGGTAATCTCCTGTTTTCTCCTCGTTATTTCTGATTGTAGAATTAAAACTGGTCTCGGAATCTGACCGGGCTCGGAGTTCCGGTTCCACCTTAACTGGCGGGGTCTCCCGGGCTGCTGTTGAAGACCTGCTCAGTTAAGGTGGACCGAGAGAGAGTTTCAGCTCCGTCTAACCGAGCCGGCCTGCTAAGCCGGTTATTATCGGACTCGGAGTGATTATCAGATATTTCTAATTATTTCAGGTATTTCTGAAGCGTTTTATTAAAGTTAATGTTCTTCTTGTGTTCGGAGAGTTTAATCTTCAGTCGCTTTAACTTCTGATTTCATACGAAAGTCTGCGTTTCTGAAGACGGAGCTCAGCAAATAATGTTAGACGCAATCAGATATTTTTTAATTTGTTAGTTCGTGTTATTGACGAGTAGGTTTTATTTTAAACAGACTTTTTTATTTAGGCTAAGCTAAGCTAACCGTGTAAACAACAGTGCGATTAGGCTAGCACGGCTAGCTGGTGTTTCTGAATCAGTAATCCGAGTGTTTTAATATCCGATGAGATTAACTAAAGATTAGATTTAAGATGTAAATAGTTAAGCTTTTAAAGAAATTCTAATATAATATATTTAGTGAGGGTTTTATTAGTTGTACAGCCGGAAGTGCTCGCTTAACTGTAGCTTTGCGCTGCTTGTTAGCCGCTATGCTAATACGTTTACTTTGTTTTCTTAGTTAAATCTTCGAAAACTAGATTAAACTTATTGAAGTTGAAACTGACCACTGACCCTAACACTGATCACGGTCCGAGTGAAGATCTAAACTCTAACCTCAGAAGGTCAGTTCAGGTGAGAGATCGAGTTTAAGAGTTTATGAAATCCTGCGTGTTGTTTCTGACAGACACTAAAACAGTTTCTCTGAGTTCAGCAGATCAGACTGTTACATCAGACACTTCAGTGATAAAGATGAACAAACTCACTAAATCAGACTGGCCAGTTCTTCCTGGTGAGGTGGGTTCTCTAGTTCCACCACAGAACGTCTGAGATGTTTTTAAGTGATGATCTCAGAATGAACGAGAAGCGAGGCGCTCGACTCAGTTCACCACAAAACACGCCACAAGTTAACCTGAGAAGAAAAAGCTGAACGTTTAAACGTCTGAGTGTTTTAACTCTGACCGTCAGTCCGACTCTTCGGTGGATGAAGTGGTGTGACGTGACCGGTCGACTCGATTAGAACAGAGAACACGAGTAGCTCTTATTTCAGCTTTAACTGACTCGTCAAGGCTAAAAGGGCAGAATGTGATTCAGAGAGTTTGATGTTGAGTGAGGGCTGAGCTGTGATTGGTTAAGCTGTTAAACTGTGTAGTGAATCTTCTTCCTGATGTTTGTATTCTGATCAGTGTTCTGTTGACTCTCCTGCTTCACTTTAGGAGGTTTGGAAGATGCACTATTACAGGTATGGGAACGCCGAGGTTAGCTGCTGCTACAAATACCTCATGTTCAGCTACAACATCATCTTCTGGGTGAGTTACCAGTCCACGCATTCCAACCTGTGCTGAAAGAATAAACCCTGCGTTTCTGATTCTCCTCGTCTGATTCTCGGTCAGTCTGAACGTGTAACAGATGTTGGTCTCTGTGGAAATGGCAGATTGTGTGTTTGTGCTCAGTTTAGTATGAACGCAGAATCTCGGTTCTGCTGCTCTGTGATGGGTTCTGTGTCGGGTTCTGCGGGATGTTTGGGTTTTGCCGTAGACTAACTCCAAACCTGACACTTGCTGAGGCGGAGCAGAATGAAATAATAAGTGTGGTTTAAAGTTGGACAGAAGTGGAACGTTGAGCAGACGCTCAGTGTTCTGTTTGCGGAGAGCCGGTGCTGCGGTACTGTGTTTACAGTGGGCGGTGTAGTCCAGAGTAGGGAAGGTTTTTTGGGGTCCGGTATTTTCAGTAGTGCCTCTGAATCACTCGAGCTTCTCTAGTGTTCTCCTCGACTGTGAACCTGCGGGTAAAGGAACCCTTTGGTTCTGTTTGTGAGGGTGTATAGTGGGGCGAAGGTGCGGCCGGACCCCTGCGGTTGTCTCCTGGTTCTCCGTGCTGGTGCTCGGATCAGACCGTTCCTCAGTTTAAACTCTCCTCTGTTTCGGAGATGTATGAAGTTGCTGGAACTGACAGGTTTCACTTCCTCTCGGTGACGTTCCGACAGGGTTTGGTTTCCTGACAGACGGTTGATCTGTGAACAGGAAGTGAGGAGCAGTGAGAGAGCTGAGGGAGGTGCGGTGTTGGGTAAGATGAGCTGTTCTGTTTTCCACTGAAGGAGTGTTTGTTCAGCAGTTCTGTCGTAAGCAGCTCTCGGTTCTCTTCAGGACCCTGATTTAAATGGACTGATCTGATTGGCTGATTTCAGACGGATTTGAAATATTTTGGTGGACTGACTCAGTCGACTCTGTGAAGTCGTACCTGCATGTTTGTTTTGAGTAGTTCAAAAAAAGTTTAGAAAGTAAAACCGCCACCGGGAGCAGTCTCCACCTCCACGTTCAGGGGTTTCAGTGGAACTGTTTATTACAGTGTTTACTCACCACGCACCTCATCACTAACAACTACCTGGGAAACTACACTCGCTGTACATCGTCAGCACGCTCAGGGGCACTGAGGGGTGTTGGTGTGTTAGTGACCGCTCGTGTTCCTGTGTGGTCAGTGGAGCTGATAAACTGGACAGTGTTCTTTAAGTGTTTGTGAGTGAAAGTATATGGACAGTTTAATAAACATGCGTCGCTGTGGTCATGTGATCCGCTCTGGGAGTGGTAGGTCCTGTCGTGCTGTTTAATGTGATAGTTATTTACACACAGAAACTAAAGGGGTGAGAGTGATCAGGTCTGTCCGTCTGCTTTGAATTGTTTTATCTGGAAGATCACAGCCATGGCCGTAGCTGGACCCGCTTTGATCTTGACTAGGGATGAAAGGATCGATCAGCCGTGTATTGGTATCGGCCGATTTTTAATCAAAATATGTGATCGGCCGATATTTCTCCAGTTTAGCCGGTCTCGAGAGCCGATCGATAGCATTAAACACATGAGCCTAATTTCTGTATTTCCAGCTAGCGTCTGGCCAGCTCCCTGCAATTCCTATCTGAACCACTAGGTGGAAACACACACCCTTTATCAGCATGTCTTGTGGGAGAAACAAAGACATTTAACATTACTTATCTGATACTTATCTGATACTAATCTGATACTAATCTGATACTAATCTGATACTTATCTGATACTAATCTGATATTAATCTGATACTTATCTGATACTAATCTGATACTAATCTGATACTTATCTGATACTAATCTGATATTAATCTGATACTTATCTGATACTAATCTGATACTTATCTGATACTAATCTGATACTTATCTGATATTAATCTGATACTTATTTGATACTTATCTGATACTAATCTGATACTTATCTGATATTAATCTGATACTTATCTGATACTTATCTGATACTAATCTGATACTTATCTGATACTTATCTGATATTAATCTGATACTTATCTGATATTAATCTAATACTTATCTGATACTAATCTGATACTAATCTGATATTAATCTGATACTTATCTAATACTTATCTGATACTAATCAGATACTAATCAGATACTAATCAGATACTAATCTGATACTAATCTGATACTTATCTGATACTAATCTGATATTTATCTGATACGACACTTCAGAGACACCACTCAGCTGAATACAGTGAGTATCAGTAACAGCAGAGCTAGAACACACAGCTAACACAAACTAATAACCCAGAAACCAGTACAGACCAGATCAGACCGGTACGAACAGAACAGCAGCAGAAACAGCCAGAGAGCTAAAGAACCACAGCCAGAGTGATTGAGTTTATAGTTCTAGATAAGCAGCTCTTCTCGGCTGTAGAAGACGTTCATTCTGCTGCTTAATGTTCCACCTGGATCCACGCTCTGCTGTTCCTAGTAGAGATACTTTCAGATGTGGCTCTTCCACAAAGACCAACTTCTAATTTAGTTATAATATTATTCTGTTTATATGAGCTCGTTATAACCAGTAATAAACCAGTTTAGTGCAGTTTTAGTGCAGTGGCATATAGCCCCACCCTCAATCAATATCGGCTGTTAGGTGATCGGCGATCAGAATCGGCCTCAAAAACCCTGATCGGTCCATCTCTAATCTTGACCCATGTTCTGCTGCTGGTGGTGGTTCTGGTTTCTGTGATGTACTTATGATGGTGTACTTTCTTCCTCAGCTGGCTGGAGCTGCTTTTATTGCTATCGGCTTCTGGGCGTGGAGTGAGAAGGTGAGTAATGTGGTTGACTGGTCATTAGTGGTCATTAGTGGTCATTAGTGGTCTATGTCATTTTGGAGTTGGTTTGATGAGCAGATTGTGAAAGGAGAACGAGACGAGACAATCATGTTGTTGAAATTTATTTATAAGCGTGAGACTGTACCTGACGATTACACATTTATTATTATTATTATTATTTTATCATAATTATTATTCTAATTGTTACTGTTATTATATATAATTATTTTTCTAATCCAAGAATAGGGTAGGAGTGTAAGTGATGGGGTGCATTTCTCTACAGGGTGTGTTGTTGGACCTGACGCAGGTGACTCGGATGCACGGTTTTGACCCCGTATGGTTGGTCCTGGTGGTGGGCTCGGTGACGTTCGTGCTGGGCTTCGCCGGCTGTGTGGGAGCGCTCAGGGAAAACATCTGTCTCCTCAAATTTGTGAGTACGGTCCTCAGATCTGCAGCTTTGAGTCTGCTGAGCGTTTCTGGTGAGAAATTCATCAAAACAGAGTTTCAGAAAAAGCGTGAAACCCAGAATGATCCAGGATGACTGGAGTAGAACACCACCCCGTCTGATCTACAGAAAAGAGACGTTCATAACTAAGACCTCCAACTTTCACCACGTGACCTTGTGCTTTGATCTTGTTGTCCAGTTTTCAGGGGTCATTGGATTTATCTTCTTTCTGGAGCTAACAGCGGCCGTGCTAGCCATTGTGTTCCAGGAGCCGTTACGGGGTTGGATCAGTGAATTCTTTCTAGCCAACGTGAAAGCCTACAGAGATGACATTGACCTGCAGAACCTCATTGATTCTCTGCAGAAGCTGGTAACGCTCATCTCTGATCGTTTGATTCTTCAGTTCATTCATGATGTTTCTTCCTCAGCGTTTACTGAACCTGGATCAGATGAGCGCGTGTTTTATTTCTGTTGATTTTACAATATGATCGTTTTACTGCACCAGGTTTTTAAAGTAGATACATTTCAGATGAAAGTCAGAAAAACACCGTCACGACTGCAGTCAGCGGCAGCTCCTCACCGTAAACAGGCTGAGCGGGACAAACTGAGCCGGGACTGTTACAAGTTAGGATGACAGTCAGTGTTTGTTGATCTCCAGCAGTATTTGTTTATTATTTTTTAGAATCATTGCTGCGGAGCCAAAGACCCCAATGACTGGAACCTGAACGTCTACTTCAACTGTTCCCAAAGCAACCCCAGCAGAGAGAGATGCGGCGTTCCTTTCTCCTGCTGCCTTAACGACCCGGCCGTAAGAGCCTTCAGCTGCTATCACTCTGAAACACTTCATAATCACTCTTCAATCACTATTATCACTTCATCATCTCTGTACAATCACTTTATAATCCCTTTATAATTGCCCTACCAAACTTTATAATCACTTTGTAAGTCAAGTTTATAACCATGTTGTCTCAGAGCAGCTTTACAGAGTTTAAAAACATGAAAACATTAAATTACAACACTTTACGCACTGTGAGCGAGTCAGAGGCAACGGTAGCAACAACACCTCCCTCAACAGGAGGAAGAAATGTTCGGAGGAGCCACACTCACAAGCAGAGACCCCTCCTCCTCTGGTCGAACAGTATTTACAGTTTATAAACTACAGTTTATAAAAGCTGAGTCTGAAGGTAGAAGCTTTAGAAGCTGTACAGGTGCTACATCAGGTGGATGATACAGTGATGCAGTCAAGGGTGGAGCAAATGGCAAAAATGGAGAGGAGAAATGGTTGGTGCCAGGTGACGGGGGGGCCCTGGTGGTCAGTCCTTTACAGTACTCGGCGGGACAGGTGGGCGGTTTTTACTTCAGAAAGAGAGAAGAAAGAGTTAGTTCTGGTTTGGAGTAATACAGTGGATGAGAAGCATAGCTCAGTCTCCAAAAGCTAAACTGAACAAGTATACTTTCAGTCTAGACTTAAATATTGAGACTGTGTCCGAACATTAACTGGGAGATTATTCCACTGTTTGGGGGCTTTGTAGGAAAAAGCTCCCCCCGACCCCCCCCCAACCCTAACACCCTTATCTTATCTAATCTGGATTCATCATCTGGTCTGATATGTACAGTTGTGTATCATCAGCATAACAGTGGAAACTAATTCCATGTCTATTTATAACTGAGCCTAATGGTAACATATATAGTGTAAATAACAGAGGACCTAAAACAGAACCTTGTGGAACTCCATATTTCACTCTTGTATAATTAGACGATACATTATTTATCTTTACAAACTGAAAGCGATCACTAAGGTAAGATGTGAACCAGGATAACGCTGTTCCTGTGATTCCAACTATATTTTCTAGTCTGTCTGAGAGAATATCTGATCTATAGTGTAAAAGCTGCACTTAGATCTAGTAACACCAGTAGAGATACGTGGCCCTGATCAGAGGCAAGAAGAAGATCATTTGTTATCTTAACTAAAGCTGTCTCTGTGCTGTGGTGGGTCTAAAACCAGATTGGAATTTTTCATATATGTTGTTCTTATGTAGATGAGAACAGAGTTGTCGAGCTACAGCCTTTTCTAAAATCTTAGAGATAAAAGGTAAATTGGAAATGGGTCTATAACTGGACAGTTCTCTGGGGTCAAGATTTGGTTTCTTTATCAAGGGTTTAATCACAGCTAGTTTAAAAGACTCAGGTACATGACCCAGACTAAGAGAAGAGTTGATGATAGTTAAGGTTTAATAATAGCTGGTAATACTTGTTTTAATAGTTTGTTGGAATCATATCGAGTGAGCATGTAGTAGAATTTGAAGAAGAGATTAGTTTTTCTAGTTCTTTCTGCTGTAGTGGACAGAATGTTTCTAGTGTTTCTTCTAAAATCACATTTCGTGCTGTTTGAGTCAAACCGGATGAAGGAGAGGTTACTCGTATTGGTAGAACTTTTTGAAGGTTTGGTGCAGTGACGGGGTGTATATATAAATTCTCACTGAGACTCAGTTCATATAAAATTAGGTAGTGATCTGAAACTACTGAAGTCTGTGAAAGAACAGTAAGATTATGTATATCAACACCTAAAGTCAAAACTAGATCTAGTGTGTGATTACAGGAGTGTGTAGTGTATTGGGGTGTTTGTGTTTAGATTAGAGTGTTGGTGTTGGTTGGGTGTTTGGTGTTTAGATTAGAGTGTTGGTGTTGATTTTGAGGTGTTGATTGGGGTGGTGGTGTTTAGATTAGAGTGTTGGTGTTGATTTTGAGGTGTTTATTGGGGTGTTGGTGTTTAGATTAGAGTGTTGGTGTTGATCGGGTGTTTGGTGTTGATTTTGAGGTGTTGATTGGGGTGTTGGTGTTTAGATTAGAGTGTTGGTGTTGATCGGGTGTTTGGTGTTTAGATTAGAGTGTTGGTGTTGATTTTGAGGTGTTGATTGGGGTGTTGGTGTTTAGATTAGAGTGTTGGTGTTGATTGGGGTGTTTGTGTTTAGATTAGAGTGTTGGTGTTGATCTGGTGTTTGTGTTTAGATTAGAGTGTTGGTGTTGATCGGGTGCTTGGTGTTTAGATTAGAGTGTTGGTGTTGATTTTGAGGTGTTGATTGGGGTGTTTGTGTTTAGATTAGAGTGTTGGTGTTGATCGGGTGTTTGTGTTTAGATTAGAGTGTTGGTGTTGATTTTCAGGTGTTGATTGGGGTGTTGGTGTTTAGATTAGAGTGTTGGTGTTGACCGGGTGTTTGGTGTTGATCTTGAGGTGTTGATTGGGATGTTGGTGTTTAGAGTGTTGGTGTTGATTGGGGTGTTGGTGTTTAGATTAGAGTGTTGGTGTTGATCGGGTGTTTGTGTTTAGATTAGAGTGTTGGTGTTGATCGGGTGTTTGGTGTTTAGATTAGCGTGTTGGTGTTGATTGGGGTGTTTGGTTTTTAGATTAGTGTTGATGTTAGGGTTATCGTTACATGTTTTAATGAAGCCTCTCTCTCTGCAGGACATGGTACTGAACACTCAGTGTGGATATGATATCAGGGATTCAGGTTCACTGGTAGGTTCATGTTTTCATCTGTTTCATTCTGTTTTAACTTGTTTGGGTTCCTCAGATGATGTGACTGTGTGTGGACCGTGTGTGGATGATGTGACTGTGTGTGGTGGATGGGACCGTGTGTGGACTGTGTGTGGTTGATGGGACCGTGTGTGGACTGTGTGTGGACTGTGTGTGGTTGATGGGACAGTGTGTGGTCTGTGTGTGGTTGATGGGACCGTGTGTGGTCTGTGTGTGGACTGTGTGTGGTTGATGGGACTGTGTGTGGTCTGTGTGTGGACTGTGTGTGGTTGATGGGACAGTGTGTGGTCTGTGTGTGGACTGTGTTTGGTCAGTGTGTGGACTGTGTGTGGTTGATGGGACAGTGTGTGGGCTGTGTGTGGACTGTGTGTGGTTGATGGGACAGTGTGTGCTCTGTGTGTGGTTGATGGGACAGTGTGTGGTCTGTGTGTGGATTGTGTGTGGTTGATGGGACAGTGTGTGGTCTGTGTGTGGTTGATGGGACTGTGTGTGGTCTGTGTGTGGACTGTGTGTGGTTGATGGGACTGTGTGTGGTCTGTGTGTGGACTGTGTTTGGTTGATGGGTCTGTGTGTGGACTGTGTGTGGTTGATGGGACTGTGTGTGGTCTGTGTGTGGACTGTGTTTGGTCAGTGTGTGGTCAGTGTGTGGACTGTGTGTGGTTGATGGGACTGTGTGTGGTCTGTGTGTGGTTGATGGGACAGTGTGTGGGCTGTGTGTGGACTGTGTGTGGTTGATGGGACAGTGTGTGCTCTGTGTGTGGACTGTGTTTGGTTGATGGGACAGTGTGTGGTCTGTGTGTGGACTGTGTGTGGTTGATGGGACAGTGTGTGGTCAGTGTGTGGTCAGTGTGTGGACTGTGTGTGGTTGATGGGACAGTGTGTGGTCTGTGTGTGGTTGATGGGACTGTGTGTGGTCTGTGTGTGGACTGTGTGTGGTTGATGGGACAGTGTGTGGACTGTGTGTGGTTGATGGGACAGTGTGTGGACTGTGTGTGGTTGATGGGACAGTGTGTGGACTGTGTGTGGACTGTGTGTGGTTGATGGGACAGTGTGTGGACTGTGTGTGGACTGTGTGTGGTTGATGGGACAGTGTGTGGTCTGTGTGTGGACTGTGTGTGGTTGATGGGACAGTGTGTGGTCTGTGTGTGGACTGTGTTTGGTTGATGGGACAGTGTGTGGTCTGTGTGTGGACTGTGTGTGGTTGATGGGTCTGTGTGTGGACTGTGTGTGGTTGATGGGACAGTGTGTGGTCTGTGTGTGGTTGATGGGACTGTGTGTGGTCTGTGTGTGGACTGTGTGTGGTTGATGGGACTGTGTGTGGACTGTGTGTGGTTGATGGGACAGTGTGTGGTCTGTGTGTGGACTGTGTGTGGTTGATGGGACTGTGTGTGGTCTGTGTGTGGACTGTGTGTGGTTGATGGGTCTGTGTGTGGACTGTGTGTGGTTGATGGGACAGTGTGTGGTCTGTGTGTGGACTGTGTGTGGTTGATGGGACTGTGTGTGGTCTGTGTGGATTGTGTGTGGTTGATGGGTCTGTGTGTGGACTGTGTGTGGTTGATGGGACAGTGTGTGGACTGTGTGTGGTCAGTGTGTGGTCAGTGTGTGGACTGTGTGTGGTTGATGGGACAGTGTGTGGACTGTGTGTGGACTGTGTGTGGTTGATGGGACAGTGTGTGCTCAGTGTGTGGTCTGTGTGTGGACTGTGTGTGGTTGATGGGTCTGTGTGTGGACTGTGTGTGGTTGATGGGACTGTGTGTGGTCTGTGTGGACTGTGTGTGGTTGATGGGTCTGTGTGTGGTTGATGGGACTGTGTGTGGACTGTGTGTGGACTGTGTGTGGACTGTGTGTGGTTGATGGGTCTGTGTGTGGTCTGTGTGTGGACTGTGTGTGGTTGATGGGACTGTGTGTGGTCTGTGTGTGGACTGTCTGTGGTTGATGGGTCTGTGTGTGGTCTGTGTGTGATTGATGGGTCTGTGTGTGGACTGTGTGTGGTTGATGGGACTGTGTGTGGCCTGTGTGTGGTTGATGGGACTGTGTGTGGTCTGTGTGTGGTCTGTGTGTGGTTGATGGGTCTGTGTGTGGACTGTGTGTGGTTGATGGGACTGTGTGTGGACTGTGTGTGGACTGTGTGTGGTTGATGGGACTGTGTGTGGTCTGTGTGTGGTTGATGGGACTGTGTGTGGTCTGTGTGTGGTTGATGGGTCTGTGTGTGGACTGTGTGTGGTTGATGGGTCTGTGTGTGGACTGTGTGGTTGATGGGTCTGTGTGTGGCCTGTGTGTGGTTGATGGGTCTGTGTGTGGACTGTGTGTGGACTGTGTGTGGTTGATGGGTCTGTGTGTGGTCTGTGTGTGGTTGATGGGTCTGTGTGTGGTCTGTGTGTGGTTGATGGGACAGTGTGTGGTCTGTGTGTGGACTGTGTGTGGTTGATGGGACAGTGTGTGGTCTTTGTGTGGACTGTGTGTGGTTGATGGGTCTGTGTGTGGACTGTGTGTGGTTGATGGGACAGTGTGTGGTCTGTGTGTGGTTGATGGGACTGTGTGTGGTCTGTGTGTGGACTGTGTGTGGTTGATGGGACAGTGTGTGCTCTGTGTGTGGACTGTGTGTGGTTGATGGGACAGTGTGTGGTCTGTGTGTGGATTGTGTGTGGTTGATGGGACAGTGTGTGGTCTGTGTGTGGTTGATGGGACTGTGTGTGGTCTGTGTGTGGACTGTGTGTGGTTGATGGGACTGTGTGTGGACTGTGTTTGGTTGATGGGTCTGTGTGTGGACTGTGTGTGGTTGATGGGACTGTGTGTGGACTGTGTTTGGTCAGTGTGTGGTCAGTGTGTGGACTGTGTGTGGTTGATGGGACAGTGTGTGGACTGTGTGTGGACTGTGTGTGGTTGATGGGACCGTGTGTGGACTGTGTGTGGACTGTGTGTGGTTGATGGGACAGTGTGTGGTCTGTGTGTGGACTGTGTGTGGTTGATGGGACAGTGTGTGGTCTGTGTGTGGACTGTGTTTGGTTGATGGGACAGTGTGTGGTCTGTGTGTGGACTGTGTGTGGTTGATGGGACAGTGTGTGGTCAGTGTGTGGTCAGTGTGTGGACTGTGTGTGGTTGATGGGACAGTGTGTGGTCTGTGTGTGGTTGATGGGACTGTGGGTTGACTGTGTGTGGTTGATGGGACAGTGTGTGGACTGTGTGTGGACTGTGTGTGGTTGATGGGACAGTGTGTGGACTGTGTGTGGTTGATGGGACAGTGTGTGGTTGATGGGACAGTGTGTGGACTGTGTGTGCACTGTGTGTGGTTGATGGGACAGTGTGTGGTCTGTGTGTGGACTGTGTGTGGTTGATGGGACAGTGTGTGGTCTGTGTGTGGACTGTGTTTGGTTGATGGGACAGTGTGTGGTCTGTGTGTGGACTGTGTGTGGTTGATGGGTCTGTGTGTGGACTGTGTGTGGTTGATGGGTCTGTGTGTGGACTGTGTGTGGTTGATGGGACAGTGTGTGGTCTGTGTGTGTGCTTGATGGGACTGTGTGTGGTCTGTGTGTGGACTGTGTGTGGTTGATGGGACTGTGTGTGGACTGTGTGTGGTTGATGGGACAGTGTGTGGTCTGTGTGTGGACTGTGTGTGGTTGATGGGACTGTGTGTGGTCTGTGTGTGGACTGTGTGTGGTTGATGGGTCTGTGTGTGGACTGTGTGTGGTTGATGGGTCTGTGTGTGGACTGTGTGTGGTTGATGGGACAGTGTGTGGTCTGTGTGTGGACTGTGTGTGGTTGATGGGACTGTGTGTGGTCTGTGTGTGGATTGTGTGTGGTTGATGGGTCTGTGTGTGGACTGTGTGTGGTTGATGGGACAGTGTGTGGACTGTGTGTGGTCAGTGTGTGGTCAGTGTGTGGACTGTGTGTGGTTGATGGGACAGTGTGTGGACTGTGTGTGGACTGTGTGTGGTTGATGGGACAGTGTGTGCTCAGTGTGTGGTCTGTGTGTGGACTGTGTGTGGTTGATGGGTCTGTGTGTGGTCTGTGTGTGGACTGTGTGTGGTTGATGGGACTGTGTGTGGTCTGTGTGGACTGTGTGTGGTTGATGGGTCTGTGTGTGGTTGATGGGACTGTGTGTGGACTGTGTGTGGACTGTGTGTGGTTGATGGGTCTGTGTGTGGTCTGTGTGTGGACTGTGTGTGGTTGATGGGACTGTGTGTGGTCTGTGTGTGGACTGTGTGTGGTTGATGGGTCTGTGTGTGGACTGTGTGTGGTTGATAGGACTGTGTGTGGCCTGTGTGTGGTTGATGGGACTGTGTGTGGTCTGTGTGTGGTCTGTGTGTGGTTGATGGGTCTGTGTGTGGACTGTGTGTGGTTGATGGGACTGTGTGTGGTCTGTGTGTGGACTGTGTGTGGTTGATGGGTCTGTGTGTGGACTGTGTGTGGACTGTGTGTGGTTGATGGGTCTGTGTGTGGACTGTGTGTGGACTGTGTGTGGTTGATGGGACTGTGTGTGGTCTGTGTGTGGTTGATGGGACTGTGTGTGGTCTGTGTGTGGTTGATGGGTCTGTGTGTGGACTGTGTGTGGTTGATGGGTCTGTGTGTGGACTGTGTGTGGTTGATGGGTCTGTGTGTGGACTGTGTGTGGTTGATGGGTCTGTGTGTGGACTGTGTGTGGTCTGTGTGTGGTCTGTGTGTGGTCTGTGTGTGGTTGATGGGTCTGTGTGTGGTCTGTGTGTGGTTGATGGGACAGTGTGTGGTCTGTGTGTGGACTGTGTGTGGTTGATGGGACAGTGTGTGGTCAGTGTGTGGTCTTTGTGTGGACTGTGTGTGGTTGATGGGTCTGTGTGTGGACTGTGTGTGGTTGATGGGACAGTGTGTGGTCTGTGTGTGGTTGATGGGACTGTGTGTGGTCTGTGTGTGGTTAATGGGTCTGTGTGTGGACTGTGTGTGGACTGTGTGTGGTTGATGGGACTGTGTGTGGTCTGTGTGTGGTCTGTGTGTGGTTGATGGGTCTGTGTGTGGACTGTGTGTGGATTGTGTGTGGTTGATGGGTCTGTGTGTGGACTGTGTGTGGACTGTGTGTGGTTGATGGGACAGTGTGTGCTCAGTGTGTGGTCTGTGTGTGGACTTTGTGTGGTTGATGGGACTGTGTGTGGTCTGTGTGTGGACTGTGTGTGGTTGATGGGTCTGTGTGTGGACTGTGTGGACTGTGTGTGTTTGATGGGTCTGTGTGTGGACTGTGTGTGGTTGATGGGTCTGTGTGTGGTTGATGGGTCTGTGTGTGGTCTGTGTGTGGTTGATGGGACTGTGTGTGGTCTGTGTGTGGACTGTGTGTGGTTGATGGGACAGTGTGTGCTCTGTGTGTGGACTGTGTGTGGTTGATGGGACAGTGTGTGGTCTGTGTGTGGATTGTGTGTGGTTGATGGGACAGTGTGTGGTCTGTGTGTGGTTGATGGGACTGTGTGTGGTCTGTGTGTGGTCTGTGTGTGGTTGATGGGTCTGTGTGTGGACTGTGTGTGGTCTGTGTGTGGACTGTGTGTGGTTGATGGGTCTGTGTGTGGACTGTGTGTGGTTGATGGGACAGTGTGTGGTCTGTTTGTGGTCTGTGTGGTTGATGGGTCTGTGTGTGGACGATGGGACTGTGTGTGGTCTGTGTGTGGTTGATGGGTCTGTGTGTGGACTGTGTGTGGACTGTGTGTGGTTGATGGGACAGTGTGTGGTCTGTGTGTGGTCTGTGTGTGGTTGATGGGTCTGTGTGTGGACTGTGTGTGGTCTGTGTGTGGTTGATGGGTCTGTGTGTGGACTGTGTGTGGTTGATGGGACAGTGTGTGGTCTGTGTGTGGTCTGTGTGTGGTTAATGGGTCTGTGTGTGGACTGTGTGTGGTTGATGGGAATGTGTGTGGTCTGTGTGAGGTTGATGGGTCTGTGTGTGGTCTGTGTGTGGTCTGTGTGTGGTTGATGGGTCTGTGTGTGGACTGTGTGTGGACTGTGTGTGGTTGATGGGACTGTGTGTGGTCTGTGTGTGGACTGTGTGTGGTTGATGGGTCTGTGTGTGGTCTGTGTGTGGACTGTGTGTGGTTGATGGGACTGTGTGTGGTCTGTGTGTGGTTGATGGGTCTGTGTGTGGACTGTGTGTGGTCTGTGTGTGGTTGATGGGTCTGTGTGTGGACTGTGTGTGGTCTGTGTGTGGACTGTGTGTGGTTGATGGGTCTGTGTGTGGACTGTGTGTGGTTGATGGGACAGTGTGTGGTCTGTTTGTGGTCTGTGTGTGGTTGATGGGTCTGTGTGTGGACTGTGTGTGGTTGATGGGACTGTGTGTGGTCTGTGTGTGGTTGATGGGTCTGTGTGTGGACTGTGTGTGGACTGTGTGTGGTTGATGGGACAGTGTGTGGTCTGTGTGTGGTCTGTGTGTGGTTGATGGGTCTGTGTGTGGACTGTGTGTGGTCTGTGTGTGGTTGATGGGTCTGTGTGTGGACTGTGTGTGGTTGATGGGACAGTGTGTGGTCTGTGTGTGGTCTGTGTGTGGTTAATGGGTCTGTGTGTGGACTGTGTGTGGTTGATGGGAATGTGTGTGGTCTGTGTGAGGTTGATGGGTCTGTGTGTGGTCTGTGTGTGGTCTGTGTGTGGTTGATGGGTCTGTGTGTGGACTGTGTGTGGACTGTGTGTGGTTGATGGGACTGTGTGTGGTCTGTGTGTGGACTGTGTGTGGTTGATGGGTCTGTGTGTGGTCTGTGTGTGGACTGTGTGTGGTTGATGGGACTGTGTGTGGTCTGTGTGTGGTTGATGGGTCTGTGTGTGGACTGTGTGTGGTCTGTGTGTGGTTGATGGGTCTGTGTGTGGACTGTGTGTGGACTGTGTGTGGTCTGTGTGTGGTTGATGGGTCTGTGTGTGGACTGTGTGTGGACTGTGTGTGGTTGATGGGACTGGGTTTGTCTTGTCTCTGCAGCAGGCGTGGTCGAGCACTATTTACGTGAAGGGCTGTATGTCGGCTCTGGAGGAGTGGCTTCCTCGGAATATCTACATCGTGGCTGGAGTGTTTATAGTCATCTCTCTGCTGCAGGTATGGATGGGTTGTCATGAACACAGATCTCCATGGTTACAGTTACCGTCTCTGTACTCTGGCGGTTGTGTGTGGTGGGACTGACCGGCTCTGTGTTCTGGTTACAGATGGTGGGGATCTTTCTGGCCCGGACTCTGATCGGAGATATTGAGAAAGTGAAGTTTAACTATTACTGAGCTGCGTCTCCTCCTCGTCCTCCTCTCTGTTCTCCTCTTTTCCTCTCTGTGTGTCTTCGTCTGTGCCTGAATCGGAGCCGTACCGGATGAAAGTTTGCCTTTACTTCTTCTGGAATCTTCCATACGTGCCTTTACTTCTCCAGGTTCTGTCTGAACTGAACTTTATCTACGTCTCTCAGGGTTTCTCTCTTTTCCGGCTGGGTTATTGTTTTATTGTTGGGACCAGCTTTGATCAATCATTGTGAACAGACTGTCGATTGGTGGATGTCACGCGAGCGTTAATGTTTTATTTTTTTTGAACCTGCTGAGATGATGAAGAACGTATGTTCAGGTATGCTGTTGATGAAGAACGTATGTTCAGGTATGCTGTTGATGAAGAACGTATGTTCAGGTATGCTGTTGATGAAGAACGTATGTATCTGCAGGTTTGGTCAGAGAATTGAAGGTCTTCGTAAACGTTTAGTTTGATGCAAGCATGACCTCATTCTTCTGGACTGTTTTTGATTTACAGACGTTTTGATTGATTAGCAGTAGCTCCTGCTCAGACTGCTGAGATGTTAGTCTTCAGTCTGCAGATAAACAGTTGTGGAGATCAGAACTGATTAGATTAGATAGTTTTAGGAGATTAAGGGATGTTTTTCAGTGTCTAGTCAGAATTGTGTGAGCATTGCTAATAACGAGTTTCACTGATCTTCAGCTAAACCGAGGACTAAATGTAGGAAGATGTTTGTTTTATTGTTTTTGATCATTTGGGGTGACGTTTGTAAGATTGATGTTTTTGTTTTGTTTTTATTTGTTTGAGTTTGTAAAAGTCTGTAAAAGTGTTTAAGATCAGAGAGAATGTTAGACCCAGCTCACACGCTACCTTACTTTACTCTCCCTGTGAGGACCTCCATAGATTTCTTTTGATTTGCAAATTATAAGTTATACTAATCTTAATCCCAGTATCTAACAATAGTCAGAACTTTAACCCCAGTCCCTAAAACTAACCCTAACCCTAAGCTCAGTCCCTAAAACTAACCCTAACCCTAAGCTCAGTCCCTAAAACTAACCCTAACCCTAAGCTCAGTCCCTAAAACTAACCCTAACCTTAAGCTCAGTCCCTAAAACTAACCCTAACCTTAAGCTCAGTCCCTAAAACTAACCCTAACCCAGTGTCTAAAACTAATCTCAGATTTTTCTTTTTAAACTTTTCATGATTAAAACACAACCAAGAAAAACTGCCTCACTAGTGCAGAATCGTCATGCAGTCCTGTTAGTGTGTGGTCTTCACAAGGATGGCAAGACACTAACGCACTCACACACACACACACACACACATATACACACGCACACACATATATATACACACACGCACACACATATATATACACACACGCACACACATATATACACACACACACACACCTGTGTGGGCTGCAGGACACGACTGACCAGTGGAAGAGTTCTAGTTCTGGTTTAAGTGAGCGTAGATCTCTGTGTGGTGAACTGAGCTGTTAACGTTTTACTGAACGGGTTTGTGTGCTCAGAGCAGTTCAGTGGTCAGTCAGCGTTCAGTGGTCAGTGCTTTCTACTGTTGAGGCTACACACAGAAAACTCTTTTCTTCAGTTTCCACATTATTACCTCCAGTTTCTCTTCAGGATGATGTGCCTTTACAGGCTGCAGGACTTAATCTGTGTGTGTCTGTGTGTGTCTGTGTGTGTTTGTCTGTGTGTCTGTGTGTGTTTGTCTGTGTGTGTGTGTGTGGTGTGTGTCTGTGTGTGTGGTGGGTGTGTCTGTGAGTATGTGTGTGTGTTTGTGTGAGTATGTGAGTGTGTGTGTGTCTGTGTGTCTGTGTCTGTGTGTGTGTGGTGTGTGTGTCTGTGAGTATGTGTGTGTATCTGTGAGTATGTGTGTCTGTGAGTGTTTGTGTGGTGTGTGTGTGTGTGTCTGAGTGTGTGTGTGTCTGTGAGTGTGTGGTGTGTGTGTCTGTGAGTGTGTGTCTGTGGTGTGTGTGTGTGTGTGTGTGTTTGTCTGTGAGTGTGAGTGTGTGTGGTGTGAGTGTGTGTGTGTGTGTAACTGTGTAAATAGCATGCAGTCAGATCTGAACACACTTGTCTTCCTTTTCTATTTCTGTTGAATGTTTGTTTGAAAAACAGCCTGTAAATAATAATTTTAACCCAAAGAAAACTAACAAAACCAGTTTAAACCTTTTCATATCAGAGTGCGCTCGGCGTATCACTCTTTCTGTGCCATTTTTAGTGTTGAGCTTAAAGAATTGTTACACTGCCTGTAAAAGTGTTTTCCTTTGTCTGTTTAGTTTCAAAGCAAATAGTTTTGTAATCGTAAACAGAACGTTTCTGAATTGACTGTTTTTATATTAAAATATTTGGAATTTGCTTTTAATTCTCGTATTTTGTTCATTTCTGGTTTTTGCTCTGTAGAAATGTTCTCCGTATGAAGTCGTATATTTAAATAACATCATTTGAGTACATAAGGTCAGTAACGTGTATTTATATAATGGAAACATATACTAGACATTTTAAAAATATCTATATATAAATATTGAAAAAATGGATACATTTTGATATTGATATTGTCTCCATCTCCACCAAAACATCTTTATAAATATGACAGTAATAGTAATAAAAGTAATAATAATAATAATAATTAGTTTTCATCAAATGTAATATTCAGAGCTGATATAAGAACGTTATTCAGATCAACACGAAAATACATACAACATACAGAAAAATATGGAAACCTTCACAACCTTCTAACAAACCACCAAGAAGCTTTAATATTTCACTACGGGACCGTTAGGGTACACGTTCACTCGGGACACTTACTAAACCAGTTCTAAGAAGTTGAAGATGAAACGAATTAAACATATTTTTAAGGAAACTCGTTTCTTTGTACGAGTGTTGATTTGACGTGAAGGCGCTGACTGTGACTGTGTGTGTTGTGAACGTGTCATTCACATCGTATTGAGATTCTCTGTTTACAGGACAATCCAGCTTCTGATGAAGTATCTTGAAGGTGGGACTTTTGAAAACTTTGGTTTGGCTGGTTTGGATACGTGCAGGATGGTCCTGCTGAACAGGACGTCTGTGGATTCCTTTAGTGACGTGAGACCAGCGGAGCAACGCCCCACTCCAGAGTCTGAGGCTGCTGGCTGTGAAGTTAGAAACCGTTATGGAGCTGTTTTGGTTTGTTTCGTTTTGAGCCAGTAGTGTGATGGTTTAGGTGGTGGTGCTGTTGCTAACGGTAACCATTCAGATGAGCTCTTGGAGCAGCAGTCCTGCAGTAGAAACTAGATTCAGGACATATTCATTATTGAGTTTAGGATGTTTAGCACAGGGCCTCGCAAAGCAAAGCAGATTAAGTTTTTTATGAGGGTGACGTACAAGACCACCCCAAAAAGTTTGTTACGCAATAATTGATGCGTTGATGTCGTACAGTGGACCTTAACGAGAGAGAGTTAGGACCTGAGAGGAGTTCCTGAATTGCTAATAACGTCCCACTGCGAGAGCAGTACATACGGAATGAAGCAGGTTACGCTGTTTGCAGTAGAGTTTTGTACCGAGGGTGTCACCACGTCCCATGTAGGGTTAGGGTTCGCCGGTGGAGAAGGCGAGCGCGCTGGTGGAGAAGGGTGGAGAAGGTGAGCGCGCCGGTGAAGAAGGGTGAAGAAGGGTGGAGAAGGTGAGTGCGCCGGTGGAGAAGGGTGAAGAAGGCGATTCAAATAGTTTGTTTTAGGTTGATTGAGCGAGAACAAACATGATATAGTGAATTTAATGGATTTGAAGGAATTCCAGTATTGGGATGTGATATGATTCCAAAAGAAAAGATATTTGAATCTAACTGGTTTGAATATGAACCAAAATGGTGCTAATGCTGTGCTTAAGTCCAAAAGACAAAGCAAATACGTGGTATATTGTTTGAAGAAGTCCAGGAACATGATTGAATGAGGTGCAGTCTGGTGGTGATTCTAAAAACATGTTTGAAAGAAGTTTCAAAAGATGGGTCTAAATCTAATGGGTTTTAATGAGTTTCAATATTGTGATGTTTCAACTTAAGTTGGTCAGTAAACCTGTAAAAATTCAGCTTGTGTACAAATCCAAACGTGATCATGTGGGATTGAATGAGGTCCAAATTTGTGACGTGATTCCAAAAACATGATGCTCTTGAATGCGAGGTCTACAATTGTAAAGCAATTCCAAAATATGATATGGGTTTAAAGAAGGTCCATTATTGTAATGCAAGTCAAAGATTGTGATGTTTCAACATATGTTGGTCTGCAGCACTGTGAAGGTTCAGCTGCCTGTGTAATTCCAAAAACATATAATGGGTTTGATTAAGGTACAAAATAGTGACGCACGCCTGAAAACATAAAGTGGTGGGTTTGAATGAGGTCTGAAGTTGAAGTGTAATTCCAAAAATATGATAAATTTGTCTGGTTTGATACATTTTGTTTGGTTTCAATTGTCTATAAAAAAGGGTCTGAAAAAATTGTGATCTGATTCCAAGGGCATGATATGGTGCTCAGCAGCACTGTAGATGTTTTGCTTAAATGTGGAGTTGTAAGTGCAAAAACTGGTTTGAAGGAGATCCAAAAATGTGATGTGATTCCAAAACATGATATGGGTTTGAATGAGGTTCAAATTATGATTCCAAAAATATTTATTTAAAGATGATTGAATCAAAAGTTGTGATGAATTAAAAAACATTAACTAATAGGATTGATTGAGGTCCAAGGTTGTGATGTGATTCTGAAAACAGTGTTTTAATGAAGTTTGAAATTGATTATTCTAATAACATATGGTGCTCAGAAATACTGTAACCATTCAGTTTAAAGGTGCACGTCCAAAAACATAATGGGTTTGAGGTCCAAAAATGTGGTTAGGGTTTTTTTTTTTTTAATTTTCAATGATGTTCCAAAATTGTGGGGATTTTAAGAACTTCAAATAATTTGAATGAGGCCCAAAGTGGTGATATGAGTCCAAGAACATGATAAAATGGGTTTGACGGGCAAAAAGGCAGGATGTGTCTCCAGAAACATGATGGATTTGAATTGGTCCAAAATGTGATTTAAAAAAAACATATTTGAACGAGGTCCAGGATTGTCATGGCTTCAATAATGTTAATGTGTTTAATGCAGTCCAAAGTTGTTACAAGTCCAAAAACATGTTTGTAATGTGACTAGTTGTGACTGAGTAGCTCAGCATTCATGCTAAATTTCTCAACACAGAGTTGGTTAAATACCTATCTCGCTCCACAGAGCCTGAGGACCCTGTAACTGGCTTGAATGAGGTGCAAAATGTGATGCAATTCTAAAAATATTGTGTAATGTTTGAATAAGGTCCAGAATCATGATGATGGTGTTCGGCAGCACTGTAAATGTTCATCCCAAATTTGGAAGCGTCATATAAGTGGTTTGAATGAGGTAAAAAAAAAAAAAAACTTATTTAAAAAAAACTTGATTTCATGTTTGAAGTAGGACCAACATTGTAATTAGTTCTAAAACAATGTAATGGGTTTAAAGGTGAAAACAAATTTATAATGAGTGATGGTGCATGTTTGAAAGAGGTCTTATATATTTGGAGCTAGAAGTCCAAAACATGTGAAATGACTCCAAAAACACCCTGTAATGTTTAAGATCCAAATTTGTGGTGATTTAAAAAATAAATCTAAAGGTACATGTTTTTAAGGTCCAAAATGTATATGATTAAAAAAATATGTATCATGGGTTTGAATATGACTGAAAAATCTGATAAAATTGGTTTACATGATGTTTGAGGTCAAAAATGTGGTATTCCAACATGTTTGTCAGCAGCTCTGTAGATGTTCAGATGTTCTGTATAGGTACACAAACATGATGTAATGGGTTTGAATGTGGTTCAACAATGTGGTCATTCCAAAAATGCAATTTAATGGGTTTGAAGGAGGTCCAAAATTGAAATTTCAAAACATGTTATGTTGGTCAGCAAGACTGTCAATGTTGAGTTTAAATATAACACCAGGAACATATGTTTAAACTAGGGCTGAAATGTGTTAATATATATTGTAGGTTTGAACATGATCCAAATGTGATGATTCCAAATACATGGCATAATTGTTTTTAAATATAATCCAAAAATATGATCAAATGCATTTAATGGGATGTTTAAACATGAACAAAAATGGTGATTGTGTGCCACAGTCCAAAAATGTGGTTATAATGAGTTATAATATGGTTTAAAATCAAAAGACATGTTTGTAGGAGGTCCAAAATATAATTCCATGTACACAATATAATGGGTTTGAATGGGTTCTAAAGTTATGATATGAGTCCAAAAGGAATGTTCCAATGAGTAAACAGCAGTACTGTAAGGCTCTTGTTAAGTTTGAATGTCCAAAAACATGATAGAATGGGTTTGAAGGGGGTGTTAAATTGATATCGAAAGCATAATATATTTGAATATAATCCAAAAAAAACAGTCGAATGGGGTGAAATGTGTTTTAAATATGATTCTAAATGGTGGTGATAGTAGTGGTTCAGAGTCTAAAAACATGACATCCAGGGCTTAAATGATGTCCAAAATTATGATTTCAAAAACATGATTTAATGGATTTGAGTGAAGTTCAAACTTTGAGTCCAGAAGAGCATAAGTGGGTTAAAGGAGGTCCAACAGCATGATACGGTGGTCAGCAGTGCTTCAGAACGCTTGTGTTTGTCTTTTTCACTGGCAAGCTAGAATTGAAGTTTTAATTAGCTTTGACTTAGACTGTTAGCTACAAGGCTGTTTTGGTCTTGGAGTTAATTGTCTTCAGGTTGGCTCAAGGTGTGAATAGCAAGCAGTTGCCTTATTAGCCACTAAACATATATATTCAGGGGTGTCCGCTGCTATTGAGACTTCATCTCAGCCTTAGCGTCTCATTGTTCATTCATTGTGCTTCTTGGCGCTGATGGAGACTTGGGGCAGTCGTGGCTTGAAGCTTAAAAGGTCGCTGGTTCGCTCCCCGGGACCAACAGGACGTGTCTTGGATCTACCCCAAGAAAGTGGCAGCTCCAAGGGTGCTATCTTCTGCCTTTAACGTCTCCCATTTTCTGAGACAGACTTGCAAGGCTGGTGGCAGAGGTTTGCTTTTGTCTAGAAAGTGGTGCTTCACTCTATTCTTATATACTCATCTCTTTACTTCCTTGCTCTCAACCTGTCTTCTCCAACACCGAGCAGACAACATTCTATACTGAATTCAATCAGATGTATTCCTACACTGGATATCACGGTTAACCCTTTCACTGCTCCGATAATCCCTTTCTTTTGCACTCTTCATTGCTGCTCTTCAAGACCTTATCTCTTTATGTTCGTCCTTCACTCAGTATAACTTGCTTTTCAGTCAACTTCACACTGAACCCGTCTTGGAAGCCTTCGGAACAGCGGTCTCGCCACTACACCTCAAAGCCACCCCACCAAGCCCCTCAGATGGACCCGGCTGAACAGCAAAAGTGCTGCTCCCCGCCACAAGCCTCCCGCGGGGGCACCCTCGCTGGCCTCCCCGCCTGTGAACAACTTCATGCAGCCCCCCCCCGTCTCCACCAGGCAGCAGGGACGCCGCTTCTCACTCCCGGACACTACAACACAGTCTCGCTGCTCACCGCGGAACGGCACGACACGGATTGAAAGGCGCCTCGAGTATCCGAGTCTTCAGAGACGACCAGCCCAGCACACCTCTCCAACTACTCTGGTAGTAGGTGACTCTATCACGAGAAATCTTAAACATCACACAGCCGCTGTGCACTCTGTCTCTGACGCACTCTGCTCTGCTACAGCGATATCACTCTGTACAAAAGCTGATCACACATGTTGGATATAACGATATCAGAGCTCAAAGCACAGAGCTACTGAAAAGAGACTTTCCAGATCTTATATCCACCAGTAAGGACTGTGGGAGATCAGTTTTTATCTCCGGCCCAATCCCACTGTTTGGGAGGGTCCAGGTCCAGGTCGTTTTAGTCACACTCTAAACCTTCATACCTGCCTCTCCTCTGGTCTAGCTTTTATTGACAATTTTAATCTCTTCTGGAACCGGCCATCATTCTACAGACCTGATGGAATTCACCCAAGCAGACTCGCACAACATGTTCTACTCTGTTCTTAACCTTAGTTGACTGAGTAGATATGAGGGTAGTCATTCAGTTATTCTGGTAATGAATGTGTGTAGAACTAGGACCACCATTCTACATAAACATAAAAGATATAATACAATCAAATCTAGACGTTTTATTAACAATCTAATCTACATTGAGCCTTCTCCGCTACCTGCATGTCCCCCCATTAAATTTCCTGTAGACCCTTTAAATGATCTCAATAACTTTAAACAAAGAAGGGTCTCGGTATACTTCACTTAAATATCAGAAGTTTACAGCAGAAGGATAAATTGGATCAACCGAAAATTTTAATTGTTCAGTCTGATCCTGATATTTTAATCCTGACAGAAACTTGGCTTAAGCAGTCTGTATGTGACGTAGTCCTACAAAACTACTCTATTTTTAGAATTGATAGAAAAACTAAGAGGTGGAGTAGCTGTTTTTATGGAAGCAAATATCCAAGTTAAAGTCGTTAAGGCCATTTCAAAGAAAAAGTGTTTTGAGTTTATAGCTTTGAAGGTGTCCCCAGCAAAAAATGACTCTTTTGTCCTGGTGGGACTCTACAGGCCTCCCTCCGCTCCACCCTCTGCAACTGTTGAATTAGCTGAGCTTTTATCGCACTACATTGCTTTAGAAATTTTAATTTTAAATGGTTTCTAATGCATCTGATCATTTAAAAAAGTTTTTGGCAATCTTATCTTTACACAGATCATCACTGAGTCAACCCGTCCAAACCTCAAAGACCCTACCAAATCAACCTTGATTGATTTAATTTGACAAAATTACTGCCTCTGGAGTTTTTGATCTTGGTTTTAGTGACCATTGCCCAATCGGGTGCATTAGAAACAGTTCCAGGATTAAAACAGGCTCTCGGATGGTGGTCAGAAAAAATTAAAAAAAATTTAATGAACAAGCTTTTCTTTCCCACTTAGCAGTGAGTGAAATTCACTTAACCTTCAAAAGTGCAGATGTAGATCAAACACTAGATCTTTTTAGTAAATCATTCTTTTCAGTGGCGAACAAACACGCTCCATACAAAAGGCTGCAAATAAAAGACAGATCGGTTTACAGGGGAAACTTCCTCACTGCCACAGTCAAGAAATAAAGCTTGTTCTGTTGCTAGACGCACAGGGGAAAGTGAAAAATGGCTGAAATTTAGAAATCTGAGAAATAGATGCACCTCTGCAATTAGACAAGCCTAATCAGACCATTACCTCAGCTTGATTACAAACTCCTTAAACCCACAAGATTACTGGAAAGCAGTAAATTTCCTCAAAAACAATTCCTCTTTTATCCCAACTAATATTATTGTTGATAATCAATTGATATCTGGCCAGCAAAAACTGTGCCAAGCTTTTAATGATCACTTTGTTGCAGATGGTCTGATATTTAAAAACACAGATGTAAACCTGCCTATAGAGCAGTCTTCTATTGCTTCCCGGAATCTTGATACTTTCACTATCTAGACCTGTTCTCCACACATTGTGGCCAACGCCCTTCCTACTATTAATTCTTGAAAATCAACAGGCGAGGACAGTCTGGAACCCTACCTTCTGCGTCTCTCAACTCAATTTTAGAACATATTACATACATTTTTAATCTTTCTGTTTTATCCTGCAGCATTCTCAGTATCTGGAAAACAGCTCCCGTTATTCCTCTGTGTAAAGGAGGAGAAGCAGCTGGTCTGAATAACTACGGACCAATTTCAAAACTATCCTGCTTATCTAAAATTTTAGAATCTTTAGTGGATAACCAGCTTAAATCATTCCTTTATGAAAACTCCATCCTGTCTAGCTATCAGTCTGGCTTTAGAGAAAGTCACAGCACCATCTCTGTGACCACAGTCATTTTAAATGATCTCTATTTAGCACTGGATGTGAAGAAGTGCTGTGCTGCTGTTTTTATTGATCTCACAAAAGCTTTTGATACGGTTGACCACAATTTACTTCTAGACTCCTTACATAAAATTGGTTTTAGCAGCAATGCAAGTCTTTGGGCCCAGGATTACGTCTCTGACAGGAAACAACGTGTGGCTCTGGGTGGCCATAAATCAGACCTGAAGCCTATTACACAAGAAGTTCCTCAAAGCTCAATCCTGGGTCCAGTTTTATTTAACATTTTTAATAATGATCTTGCTGCTTCTACCTCAAATTGTAAATTTCACTTGTATGCAGATGATCCACTTTTGTACTGCATAGCAGAATCTGCACACGCGGCACTAGAAAAACTGCAAGTTGCCCTATATAAACTTAATCTGGTTTTAAATGCTAATAAAACCAAGTTTATGTTGTTTTCCAGATCCTCAAATATAGCTTTAAATTCCATAACTATTAATACCCTGGCAGGATCCAGCATTGAGCGAGTCACAGAATATAAATATTTCTGCATCTGGCTGGATGACAGACTCTCTTTTAAATTTCATATTAACAAACTCACCACAAGGTGTAGACAAAAACTCGAATTCCTTTATCGGAACAAATCATGTCTACCCACATATACCAGGAAAAGAATAGTGGAAGTGGACTATGGTGATGTTATCTACAGAAAAGCATCCGCCAGCGCTCTAAAACCTCTAGACTCCATCTACCATTCGGCTATGAGATTTATTACTGGCGCCCCATACCACTCACCACTGTAGACTCTATGAGACAGTGGGTTGGCCCTCACTGGCAGTACGAAGGGATATGAACTGGCGTAGTTTTATTCATAAAGCACTCTCTGGCCATTTGTCTGATTATATATCTGCTCTCAGTAACACAGTGCGCATGCGCGGAAGTGCGTGGAGCCTTTGCAGTAGCTCCTGTTTGTGTATTTGTTTTTTCACTTGAACTCTAGTTTTATCTTAATAAAATTTATTTATTTAATAATATTTATTTATTTTTACAATGTAACTTAGTGAAGCTGTGTCCTCTCGAATTATGCTAGTAGAGAGTTTTGGTCAGTTTGTTTGCTGTGAAAGTTCTACTTTCACTCTCCTTGTGCACCGCGGCGCAGCATGGCCCCTTTGTTTACACCCGGGATCAGCTGATCACGCTGATCACGCTGGAGGGGGGAGGGGGGGTGTATCAAGGAGCGTATCTGTTGTCCGGACATTGAGCTGGTGGCTGTTGGACTCAGGCCATATTATTTGCGACGGGAGTTTTTCCCATGTTGTTGTCGTGGCTGTTTATATCCCCCCCTCTGCAAACCCGACGTCGGCGAGTGACGTCATTCACTCCACCATAGCGCGTCTTCAAACTCAACACCCGACTGCTGGACCTGCTGTATGCTAATGTTAAGGATGCATACAGCTGCTCCCCCCTCCCCCCTCTGGGTGGATCTGATCATAACTTGGTCAGCCTTAGCTCAAAGTATGTGCCTTAGGTGAAGAGTCAGCCTGTGACCACGAGGACAGTGAGGAGATGGTCAGAGGAGACTTCTGAAGTGCTGCAGGACTGCTTTGAGACTACAGACTCATGGAGAGGACATCGACGGGCTCACAGAGTGCATCACAGACTACATCAATTTCTGTGTGGACTCCACTGTCCCAACCAGGACTGTTAAATGTTACCCAAACAACAAGCCGTGGGTAACAAAAGACATTAAAGCCCATCAGGGAGGCTAAGAACAGATATAGGAGGAAGCTGGAGTGGAAACTCCAGCAGAACAACATGAGGGATGTCTGGAGTGGTATGAGAACCATCACTGGCTTCAGATCCAGCAACAACAGGGGAGTAGAGGGCAGTGTGGACAGGGCCAACCAGTTAAATTTGTTTTTTAACAGATTTGACACTGTAAGCCCTGACCTCCCCCTCCCTGACTCCTCTGCTTCCAGGCCTCAACAGCCCACTCCACTCCCTCCCCCTCCTGATAGCCTCCCACCCTCCTGTGATAGACTTCACACCTCCTCTCCTCCCCCACCAGTCACCTCTACAGTGAATCTCACAGCTGACCAGGTGAGAAGACAGCTACAGAGACTCCACACGAACAAGGCTGCAGGCCCTGATGGTGTCCCTCCCAGGGTGCTTAAAGCCTGTGCCACCCAACTTTGTGAAGTCCTGCAGCATGTCTTCAACATGAGCCTGAGTCTCCAGAGGTTCCCTGTGATGTGGAAGACGTCCTGCATTGTTCATGTGCCAAAGACTCCGCGGCCCAGTGACATCAAGGACTACAGGCCAGTGGCACTGACGTCCCACATCATGAAGACCATGGAGAGACTTGTCCTGGATCAGCTCCGGCCCATGGTCCAGCCACTTCTAGACCCCCTCCAGTTCGCCTACCAGCCTCATCTGGGAGTTGAGGATGCCATCATCTACCTGCTGAACCGAGTCTACGCTCACCTGGATAAGCCAGGCAGCACTGTGAGGATCATGTTCTTTGACTTCTCCAGTGTGTTTAACACCATTCAGCCTGCTCTTCTGGGTGACGAGCTGAACGTGATGCAGGTAGACGCCCCCCTCGTGTCCTGGATTGTTGACTACCTGACTGGCAGACCACAGTATGTACGTATGCAGCACTGTGTGTCAGACAGAGTGGTCAGCAACACTGGAGACCCGCAGGGAACTGTCCTCTCTCCCTTCCTCTTCACCCTCTACACCACTGATTTCAACTACTGCTCAGAGACCTGCCACCTCCAGAAGTTCTCTGATGACTCTGCACTAGTTGGATGTATCAGCAGGGGTGATGAGGAGGAGTACAGGGCGACGGTGAACCACTTTGTTGCGTGGTGTGAGCTGAACCATCTGCAGCTCAACCTGACAAAGACAAAGGAGCTGATGGTGGACCTGAGGAGGGACAAAACACAGGTGACCCCTGTTTCCATCAGGGGGGTCAGTGTGGACACTGTGGAGGACTATAAATATCTGGACGTGCACATTGACAATAAACTGGACTGGGCTAAGAACACTGACGCCCTCTACAGGAAGAGCCAAAGTCGTCTCTATGTTCTGAGGTCCTTCAACATCTGCAGGACTTTGCTGAGGATCTTTTATGAGTCTGTAGTTGCCAGTGCCATCCTATATGCTGTTGCATGCTGGGACAGCAGGCTGAGGGTAGCAGACGCCAACAGACTTGATAAACTGATCCGCAGAGCCAGTGATGTTGTGGGTGGAGCTGGACTCACTGACGGCAGTGTCTGAGAGGAGGACGCTGTCTAAGCTGCAGGCCATCATGGAGAACAGCTCCCACCCTCTTTACCACACAGTGATGAGACGCAGGAGCACATTCAGCAAGAGACTCATTCAACACCACAGGAGGTCATTCTTTATAACTCCTCCCTTAACTATCAGACTTTATAACTCCTCCCTTAACTATCAGACTTTATAACTCCTCCCTTAACTATCAGACTTTATAACTCCTCCCTTAACTATCAGACTTTATAACTCCTCTCTTAACTATCAGACTTTATAACTCCTCCCTTAACTATCAGACTTTATAACTCCTCCCTTAACTATCAGACTTTATAACTCCTCTCTTAACTATCAGACTTTATAACTCCTCTCTTAACTATCAGACTTTATAACTCCTCCCTTAACTATCAGACTTTATAACTCCTCCCTTAACTATCAGACTTTATAACTCCTCACTTAACTATCAGACTTTATAACTCCTCCCTTAACTATCAGACTTTATAACTCCTCCCTTAACTATCAGACTTTATAACTCCTCTCTTAACTATCAGACTTTATAACTCCTCTCTTAACTATCAGACTTTATAACTCCTCTCTTAACGTACGACACCTTTCACATGTACAGTAATAACAATAGAACTATAATTTGATTACAGTAATAACGACAGAACAATAATTTAATTACAGTAATAACAATAGAACTATAATTTAATTACAGTAATAACGACAGAACAATAATTTAATTACAGTAATAACAATAGAACTATAATTTAATTGTGTGTGTAAAAACTCAAATGTGCAATAACTTCTAAACTCTTACTGCTGTATACAGTATATCTGTACTTATAGACACAGTCACTTTATATTTTATCATTCTATTGTATCATAAGACTTATATATGTGAACATATTACAAATTTCTTTTGTTGTAAATTATTATTATTAGTGTTTATTCTTCTACACAACGGCTGCTATTGTAAAAACTGCAATTTCCCCCTAAGATCAATAAAGTATTTCTGATTCTGATTCTGATTCTGATTCTGATCACAACAAATAACAGCTCATATCAGACTCGTTCCAGTGGTTGAATCACCTGTCAGGTACCGAGAGTTTTTAGTGAACTGGGAAAATCTGCCTTAACCCTAGACTACCCTCCGACAGCCTGTGACTGTTTCAACTGAGCTTTTTGTTCTTTTATCATACCTTTAGATTTATAGTTTTATAGCTTTTTATTTTTTTACTTTTTTATCTATACTTATTTGTTTCTTGATTTTTTAAAAATTATTTTATATTTATTTCATTTTTTTTTAAATATATTTTTTATTCTTATTTTACCATTTTATTTTGCATTAATTTTATTTCTTTTACTATTTTAGAGTTATTACCCCTGTGTTTTTTTCATTTTGTCTTGTTTTTACTATTCACTCTTTTTTATTAAAATCTTACTTTTGGTTCTATTAACTTTATTTATGCATGTCCTGTTTAGCTATTTATTCCTGCCTTATTTTTAATTTTATTCTCTTATTTTATTCTCTTATGGTCTTCTTGTCACTCTGTTGACATTTTTTTTTTACTTTTCTAATGTTCCTATATTAAAGTTCATTTTATTTTATTTATTTATTTTTTTCAATCCCTTTGTGAAATTGAAGTGCTCTGCTACATTGAAAATGAGGGTCTCCCACAATGTACTTCCGAGTGGAAATAAAGCTTGATTGATTGATTGATTGATTGATTGATTTTCTCTCAGCTCTTGCCTAGTCTCTTTTTGGTTCCCATCCTGAAGAAGCTCATGCTGGACAGCTCAGATATCAGCAGCTACTGCCTGGTATCACTCTTTCCTAAAATTAACTTTTGAATGTTCAGTTAATAATTATTCATTGTTTTTTTTTACTCAGCCAGAACCTTTCAAAGGGTAGTGACACTCATAGCAGCTCCAGGCTTCAAGATCTGTTAACCCATCATTGTTCATGGTTCTTCTTGATTTCTCTGCAGTCTTTGACACAGTAAACCCTAAGATCCTCCTGTCTGGAATTGATGGCTCTGCGTCTCAGTTCTTTGAGTCT